>JABUQX010107510.1:0-11375 GCA_015478945.1 Trachelipus rathkii
AATGACCATCCCAGTTATCAAACTTTTCTATTCAGTTCATTCTTATGCCAGATGACTATAATATAATATTATATATATATGATATATATATGATATATAGATATATATATAATATATATTATATTATATATAGTAATATAATATATATAATATAGTAAGCCTTTTCACATTTAAGTCGCTAACATCTGCATAGCCAGTCTAAAGGTTACCATGGCAACTGACTTTTACTTTCATATACTCCTATTTCTGTTGCATTCCTCAAAATTCAATTTCTCCATCATACTTCCAGCGCATAATCTTCCACACAATTACATCTTCTTTCAAAACACATAACTCAAACATTTCTGTACTTGAAATTCTTGGTATCCCATTTTCAATTTGATCTTTCACGGAAGATCACTACCCAAGCACCTAAAGTAGGGTGTTTCTGAGGCTCCTCTAACTTACATACACTGCACCAGTTGCTTGCCCGTATAGAGGTATTTCCTTGTGTCTTGGTTGGAGTATGCGTCACATATCTGGTGTGGTTTGTTTCACACAGCCCATCTTGAAATGGATGGAGTTATGAATTCTCTATTCATCAGCTCTGCCACAGTTATTCATAACCTCAATTATTTTCTCCGCATCTGTCTGTACTAATTACATATATATAGTATATATATAAATATTATATAAATATATACTATATATAATATATATATATATTCATATATATATATATATAATATATATATTATATATATGTACTGTATGTATGTATGTATGTATGTATTTTCTTTTTGCAGTTGTCACCACCACTCACGGGCAGAGCCCTATTCAAGGAGGGGGTGTTGCATGCCTCAGAAGTCAACAGCTAACGCTAATTACGCAGATGAGCACAGACGCAGGCTTTGAGGTGGGGGAGATTTAGCAGGAAACATAGAAGATGAAAGAATTCCACAGAACAGGTGGCAGGAAAGAATGAAGCACCCAGCGAACTACCCTAGTGTTACCAATATTCAACACAAAACTCAGTGCAGGACACGAGCACCCTAGTGCTACGAGGTGACGTAAAGGTGTGGTACCGCGAGTGATAAGTTCCCTCGAGCGCCACTCGCCGCTGCGGTACCTATAGAAAAGAGATAAAGCACCAACATGCCACAGAGATAGAGAGTCAAGTGAACTAGAAAGTACAGAACAGTTGTATAGCCTTTGGCCTCTTGACTCGACCCATCCAGAATCTGGGTTATACTAGAGCCTCCCAGATAGGAAGAGCATACTTCCAATAACAAGGGCGGATGAGGCGCCTTGGTATAAACTGAAGAAACTGAGAAAGAGAAAAAGTCTTTCGCGTCTAAACAGAACTCCTAGTTTCTTTGAGCGCCCTAGCAACCTTGTGATGTGAGGTTTCCAAGACATTTTTATGTTTATTTACATTTCTTTTTACATTTATATTGTCAACAGGAGAGACCAGAGAACCGTCGAAAGATATAGGAAGTTTAGATGGTGTCTTAGAGGGGAGATTTGTAGAAGGTGAGTTTTTAAAGAATTAAATTTCACAACGTTGAGACGACCCCACCGGAAATTCTATCCAAGATCTGCGAGAAAGAACTGAAAGATTAAGACGAGAGCAATGTCTAGAAGTAAAAGTAGCGGAGCAGAATTGAAATTGAGTTGAAGGAAGACAGGGTCGAGCATCGGCATACGCGAGCTGGATAGAGAGATGTCAGTGTGAGAAGAATTCATTTAATGAAAAGAGGAATAAAAGTAGGAGATAAGACGATTCCTGAGGAACACCACTATTGACAGAAAGGAAGAAGTCGCCCATTAAACAACAACGCCGTATGGAGCCCGATTCGAAAGAAACTAGACATAAGTAAGCAAAGAGAAGGAGAACCAGAAGGGAGGGAAGCCTTGGAGAGAGTGGACGGTTCCATACCCGATCAACATGCTTTGGATATGATCAAGCGCCACATCGCAAGTCTCCCCGAAGTTCCTAGAGCGGAAAACCATAAATCAGTAAGATAGAAAGTATATCGCAGTAGCTCGAGCGGCCGAAAGCCATACTGCGATCGGAAAGAAGGAATGAGATTCCAGATGATCTAATAAATGAGAGTTGAGAAGGGTTTCAAGGATCTTAGATAGAATACAGTGAGAGCTATAGGGCGATGTTAGAAGGATCACAGCGGCTTCCTTTTTTCGGAATAGGTTGGACATGTGCGGGCTTCAACACTGAGGGAAAAGTGTGCTAGTATTGAGACATAGAAAATATATTTGAACGGAGAAGAAGGGGCCAGCACGAAGCACATCCCTCAAACCGGGGAGGAGGCCCCACCTGCCTCCTAACGTTCATTAGATCAGGAGCCCATGCCCACCGATCCAAATGTAATCACAGGCATAGGCATAGGACACCTGAAGGGAAGGAGGGAAGATGAGGACATGCCAGAATCGTCCAGGGTGAGTTAGAGGAAAATAGGAGGCCGGAAAGATTGGCCTTTTCAGTTGGAGACATTCAGCCAACAGAACCATCGAGATCGAATTAGAGGAGGAAAGGCAGATTTAAGATTGTTGTTAGAGATTTTTGGCAAGAAGCCAGAAATATTTGTCAGTATGAGAACCAAGGAGGTTAGTCCTTTCTTTTGATGAAAAGCCCGCTTTGCTCGTCGAAGGTCATCCCTGCAACTATTTCTAGCAGAAATGAAAATTAGCAGAGTGATAGGAGAACGAGAATTGTTCCACTCCCGATACGCACTGTCTCTAGCCGTGAATGGTCAGAGAACAAGCAGCGATCGAATATGGATTAGAGGAGAAAAGATTTAGTCCAAGAAGGAATGAACTGCTCACCCATCAACACGATTACAGCGTCCCACCTTATGGCAGAAGTCGAAGCCGTCACCAGAGACATAGCAGTCATTCCCAATTATAGTTAGGTAGAAGCAAACGCAAGGCACCCAAATCGGCCCGACAAAGTGCCGAAAAAACACGCATAGTCAGGTTGGAGCTGTTCGGAGAGAAAGTATTAAATTTAAGAGATATAAGGGTGTGGTCAGATTTACCAATAGGACGAAGATGTTATTTATCTAGAGAGAAGGACAAGATGGAGGAAACATAGTCAAGTCGTGTTCATAAGAATTGGTGGCGACGATCCGCGAATGTATGTGGTTTCCTTAATAGTTGCTCCAGATCGGTGAAAATGCTAAAATTGATTCGGCCTCTCCCACCTAAATCAGTATGAAAAACCCCAACCATTCAGTGTTTGTACATTGAAATCCCAGCTTAATAGAGGGACTTCAGTATTTGAATGAGAAGAAATAACAGTCTCGTGAAAGTAGTAAGATATTCAAAGAATTCGTGAAAAATCTGTTCATGTTAGGAGAACGAGTGCAGAAGCACAAAGATTATTGTAGGGGAAGGCAAGAAAGATTTTAACCACAGAAACATCGAAGTAGAGATTCGAGATTCTCGAGGAGTGTACAAGGAGTGTTGTGTTTACATAGGCACATACTCCCCCATATATATATAATATAATAATATATATAGTATATATATATATATAATTATTAATATATAATATATATATATAGTATATTATATAATATATATATATATAAATATATTTATATATATATATATATATATATATATATAGAATAATATATATATAATCATATTTATTTAATATTATATATATAATATAGAGAAAGCAGAAATAAATAGATTTGGTAGATTATGTATAAATTTATATATATATATAAATTATATATATATATATATATATATATAATTTAGATAAAGATGTAAAGATGTAGAGATCGGGGTTCCGTATCTTTATATTATAATTATTATATACTATATATATATATATATTAATATATATATATATATAATATATATATATATATATATATATATATATATATATATATATATATATATATATATATATATATATATATATATATAATATATATTATATATAAGTATATAGAGGGAGAACGACCGCCGACTTGTCAGGGGAGTCGTCGACCCTTCAAGTCGTCTGTCAGTACAGGCATATATTTTTTTAATACTCAGCTACCTTCATGGGTGTTTTTTAGTGCTTTTTTTTATTTTTTATTTTTTATTTTTTATTTTTTTTTTTTTTTTTTTTTTTTTTTTTTTTTCGCGGATTTCCCCCCCCCCCCTTAAGGATGGGGGGGGGGTTTCGGAGTTCACCACGCGTTTTCGCTTAACCGCAAGGCCCCGCCGAGCCGCACCGAACCGCGCCGCACCGCACTGCACCACGCCGGACCGTTTTTTTCGCTGTTTCGCATCCTCGTTTTTCTATTACTCATCTACCTTCATGGTCCTTTTTAATCCGAAATATTTCAGTTTATTTCACGTAGGATCATGAATATATTTTTCATATCCACGAATGCATCCATAGACACATACACTCCCCATACACACACACCCTCACCATCCCAGTCCTTCCCTCCTACCCGTTTCACTCACGTAGTCTCTATTCCAATTGCAATAACCGTGACTGCTTTATCTGTCTGTGCTCTCCAATGAGGATTCCCCATCCCCGTAGTTACCATAGTTTATTGAATCTATTTTCAAATTCGCCTTTCACTATCTATATAAAATATATCATATTATAATATATATATATTATATATAATAATATATATTAATATTATATAATATAAATAATATAATATATTATATATATAATATATATATATATGATTATATAGTATATATTAGGATTTGCACCGGAGCCTCCGGCTTCCGGCTCGGCTTGCCGGAGTTCCGGCCTTTTTAAAGATCTCCCGCTGCCGGCCGGAAGACCACTAGTCTCGGCTTTCTCCGCCGGAGACCTACATTTTTTGCAAGGTTGTTTGGAAAATAAAAATAGTTATAATTCATCGAAAGTAATAATGAGACATTTAATGAGTTAAATTTATTTAGAACTGATTCATACAAAAAGTGTAAAACAATTATTTTAATATTTTTGTAGTTGATATATTAAGTCAAACTAATAACAAATATGTATAACATAATAAATTATAATAATAGTGAATAGGCCTAATGACCCCGTTTACTAAATTGACTATATTATTGAATAAACACTGTAAAAGGTTTCGATATCGGAAATGACTACCCTTAACAAAATAAATTGTTGATACAATGCTAGCTTTAAATAATGCCAATACAGAAATAAGGGTAAATGAAATTGGTAAAAGAACTTTTAAACACAAAGTCAGTGAAAGGAAAGTTAAATAGCTTATGCATTGCTATTTTAGGTAAACCATTCTCTAATAATTTAATATCAAAATGCTCGTTAAAATTATGATGAAGAAAAGGACGTGCTTATCAGCTAGTGTGGAGGAAAGACCAAATCCTTTACTTCTCATAGAATATTTACTGTGTTTGGCTAAACATTCTTTGGCTAAATACACTTGAAGGTGGAGCAGAGAGATATTTCCTAGCTAATTCAGGTAAGGATGCAATCAGGTAGAGAGCTTTCTTTCTTTCCACGCCATAACAGTGGAATCAAGCATCCGATTCTTTCGTTGCCATAAGTGTGCTGCAAAATAGTTATCCACAGTAGTTTGAATTATTATTTCTAAATCCATGTTGTTTCTCTCACTGCTTGCTTCATACGTTTACTTGAAATTTTTTCTCCTCTTGATCAGGTTCACTTGTAGTTGATTACTAGTCTGAATATTCTTCATTTTTTCTGACGATTTTTCTTGAAGCATGTCATCAAAGCACTTCCAGAAATTGAATGTGTTTCCTTCTCATATCTGGCGTTTCATTTTCAGATTCTTCATGTGAAGTTTGTATGAGACTGATCATTTTGATCATCATTTTGTTCATCAGAATCTGAACTTTTGTTCATCTGAAATCTGAATTTTCTTTAACTTTTATAAGAAGTTTTACTTCTTCTTTGAGCATAAATTTTATTTTATTTTGATCAATAATATCAAAGAGAGCTAATTTGTATTGGGGATTTAGAACTGTTGCAAGTTACATAAAGTTTCTTCTCTTTAATGGTACCAAAACGTTCAGTATCAGAATTTAAAAGTTCATCTTTCATAGTTTTACACCGCTATCCTTCCAAGTTTTTGCTAAAAATTTTTTGGCATTGAAGGAGCCATTTACAAGATTAAATCATACATGACAAGGCCAAAAAGCAGAAAAATGGGTAAGGAACTTTCAATTCCAGGTTTCCAAGTTTTGCCATCAGATGGTGAAGTTCTGCTGAGTGAACAAGATCTTAAAGAAAAATGTGTTTGTGCTAAAGAAATATTACAGAAAATTAATGATAATGAAAATGTTCATGCAGTATTCATAGACATGAAAATTCGTTTCAAAAAGTTGGAAGAAGAGTGGAATAGAATAAAAGAAATCCTGAGTGGTGACCATAGACATCTCTCTTCCACAAAGCTAGGTGATGGTTTTATAAAATATGCGATAGAGCTCAATAGTATAAATTTTCAACTGATATTTTTCAAGACCAATGATATTGAAGAATTTTTGTTACTATTCGAAAAGCAAGCGGAGATGAATGATGTGCAGAAAGAAAAATTTGCCTTAGTACTTGGATCATTTTTAACAGGAAAAGCAGTTCAGGTATTTAATAATTTTACGGTAGAGGAGCTTAAGAATTATGAAGACTTAAAAAGAGCATTGCTGATCAGATATAGCCTCACCGAAAGTGGATACTGTACAAAGTATAAAAGTATGAGCCCGACTGAGGATGACAGTCCGAGGGTGTATATCAGGAAGATCGCCGAAGCACTTCGAAAATGGGTGACCGCGGCAAAGGTGAAAATGACCGCTGATGATCTTATAAATTTCTTTTCTATTGATAAATATTAAAATACGGTGCCGAAAGAGCTTGCTACTTATTTAAAAGAGAAGAATGAAAAAGATATAGATGAAATGTCAGTTCTGAAAATTACTTAGAAGCACATCACATCAATTTAACGTCATGTCACGCATGTAATCAGAGTCATGGTAATAATAATAGTCACAGCAGCAATAGTAATTACAAAGCGAGAAATAATGTAAGTTATCACAGAAACGATAACACCCAAGACCTTAAACCAACATACATCACGACCAACTAACAATGGAGCAAAGAGCAATAATTTTACTTCTTAAGTCTTTTTATTTCCATTTTCAGAAGTATTTATAAAAAAAATTATTTAAATTTACTAAAAAATGAGAGATGATGATCATGTAAGGCTTTTAAATATCTTTACAGAACGTTTAGATAGTAATAAGAGTAAACATACTAAACTAGCACAAACAAAAGATCAAATACTGAAGAGAGATTTAGCTGTCACATATGAATGTGCTAAGCACATTGTGCAGCTAGCAAAAAATAATGATTCAATTGCTTGCAACACTTCCCATCTTTCCGAAGCAAAATTTTTTGGCATTGAAGGAGCCATTTACAAGATTAAATCATACATGACAAGGCCAAAAAGCAGAAAAATGGGTAAGGAACTTTCAATTCCAGGTTTCCAAGTTTTGCCATCAGATGGTGAAGTTCTGCTGAGTGAACAAGATCTTAAAGAAAAATGTGTTTGTGCTAGAGAAATATTACAGAAAATTAATGAAGATAATGAAAATGTTCATGCAGTATTCATAGACATGAAAATTCGTTTCAAAAAGTTGGAAGAAGAGTGGAATAGAATAAAAGAAATCCTGAGTGGTGACCATAGACATCTCTCTTCCACAAAGCTAGGTGATGGTTTTATAAAATATGCGATAGAGCTCAATAGTATAAATTTTCAACTGATATTTTTCAAGACCGATGGTATTGAAGAATTTTTGTTACTATTCGAAAAGCAAGCGGAGATGAATGATGTGCAGAAAGAAAAATTTGCCTTAGTACTTGGATCATTTTTAACAGGAAAAGCAGTTCAGGTATTTAATAATTTTACGGTAGAGGAGCTTAAGAATTATGAAGACTTAAAAAGAGCATTGCTGATCAGATATAGCCTCACCGAAAGTGGATACTGTACAAAGTATAAAAGTATGAGCCCGACTGAGGATGACAGTCCGAGGGTGTATATCAGGAAGATCGCCGAAGCACTTCGAAAATGGGTGACCGCGGCAAAGGTGAAAATGACCGCTTATGATCTTATAAATTTCTTTTCTATTGATAAATATTAAAATACAGTGCCGAAAGAGCTTGCTACTTATTTAAAAGAGAAGAATGAAAAAGATATAGATGAAATGTCAGTTCTGAAAATTACTTAGAAGCACATCACATCAATTTAACGTCATGTCACGCATGTAATCAGAGTCATGGTAATAATAATAGTCACAGCAGCAATAGTAATTACAAAGCGAGAAATAATGTAAGTTATCACAGAAACGATAACACCCAAGACCTTAAACCAACATACATCACGACCAACTAACAATGGAGCAAAGAGCAATAATTTTACTTCTTAAGTCTTTTTATTTCCATTTTCAGAAGTATTTATAAAAAAAAATTATTTAAATTTACTAAAAAATGAGAGATGATGATCATGTAAGGCTTTTAAATATCTTTACAGAACGTTTAGATAGTAATAAGAGTAAACATACTAAACTAGCACAAACAAAAGATCAAATACTGAAGAGAGATTTAGCTGTCACATATGAATGTGCTAAGCACATTGTGCAGCTAGCAAAAAATAATGATTCAATTGCTTGCAACACTTCCCCAGCTAGCAAAAAATAATGATTCAATTGCTTGCAACACTTCCCATCTTTCCGAAGCAAAATTTTTTGGCATTGAAGGAGCCATTTACAAGATTAAATCATACATGACAAGGCCAAAAAGCAGAAAAATGGGTAAGGAACTTTCAATTCCAGGTTTCCAAGTTTTGCCATCAGATGGTGAAGTTCTGCTGAGTGAACAAGATCTTAAAGAAAAATGTGTTTGTGCTAGAGAAATATTACAGAAAATTAATGAAGATAATGAAAATGTTCATGCAGTATTCATAGACATGAAAATTCGTTTCAAAAAGTTGGAAGAAGAGTGGAATAGAATAAAAGAAATCCTGAGTGGTGACCATAGACATCTCTCTTCCACAAAGCTAGGTGATGGCTTTATAAAATATGCGATAGAGCTCAATAGTATAAATTTTCAACTGATATTTTTCAAGACCAATGATATTGAAGAATTTTTGTTACTATTCGAAAAGCAAGCGGAGATGAATGATGTGCAGAAAGAAAAATTTGCCTTAGTACTTGGATCATTTTTAACAGGAAAAGCAGTTCAGGTATTTAATAATTTTACGGTAGAGGAGCTTAAGAATTATGAAGACTTAAAAAGAGCATTGCTGATCAGATATAGCCTCACCGAAAGTGGATACTGTACAAAGTATAAAAGTATGAGCCCGACTGAGGATGACAGTCCGAGGGTGTATATCAGGAAGATCGCCGAAGCGCACTTCGAAAATGGGTGACCGCGGCAAAGGTGAAAATGACCGCTGACGATCTTATAAATTTCTTTTCTATTGATAAATATTAAATAATGACTACTTATTTAAAAGAGAAGAATGAAAAAGATATAGATGAAATGTCAGTTCTGAAAATTACTTAGAAGCACATCACATCAATTTAACGTCATGTCACGCACGTAATCAGAGTCATGGTAATAATAATAGTCACAGCAGCAATAGTAATTACAAAGCGAGAAATAATGTAAGTTATCACAGAAACGATAACACCCAAGACCTTAAACCAACATACATCACGACCAACTAACAATGGAGCAAAGAGCAATAATTTTACTTCTTAAGTCTTTTTATTTCCATTTTCAGAAGTATTTATAAAAAAAAATTATTTAAATTTACTAAAAAATGAGAGATGATGATCATGTAAGGCTTTTAAATATCTTTACAGAACGTTTAGATAGTAATAAGAGTAAACATACTAAACTAGCACAAACAAAAGATCAAATACTGAAGAGAGATTTAGCTGTCACATATGAATGTGCTAAGCACATTGTGCAGCTAGCAAAAAATAATGATTCAATTGCTTGCAACACTTCCCATCTTTCCGAAGCGAAATTTTTTGGCATTGAAGGAGCCATTTACAAGATTAAATCATACATGACAATGCCAAAAAGCAGAAAAATGGGTAAGGAACTTTCAATTCCAGGTTTCCAAGTTTTGCCATCAGATGGTGAAGTTCTGCTGAGTGAACAAGATCTTAAAGAAAAATGTGTTTGTGCTAGAGAAATATTACAGAAAATTAAAGATGATAATGAAAATGTTCATGCAGTATTCATAGACATGAAAATTCGTTTCAAAAAGTTGGAAGAAGAGTGGAATAGAATAAAAGAAATCCTGAGTGGTGACCATAGACATCTCTCTTCCACAAAGCTTGGTGATGGCTTTATAAAATATGCGATAAAGCTGAATAGTATAAATTTTCAACTGATGAAAGCAGAAAATCTGATCTCTGATGAAGTTGGCAAGATCAATACTAAATACGAGGAAATTTGTGAAATTATGTACTTAAAAGAAGAAATGAACGCTCTCGGAATATAAATAATATATATATAATGCCAAAAATTCAAAGCAATGTTATGCAGGTGGTGGTGTTGGGGAGAGTGACGAAGCACTCAGTGAATCAGAGACCCACAAGGGAAAGTTAATGCGCTCCGAACGGAAAGAACCCGGAAGAAATAGTCCCCAAACATTCATACTTAAACTCAGAACTAAAATCTGATACTACGACTGCAACCACGTTCAGAAACTAATAAGGATGGTTGTGATACCTAAATCTACCAGTTAGTAGGCTAATATGCTCTGTTGTGATCTGGTACAAAATTTTGAGTCATATTAACCCCATCAGCAAACTTTTGCAAACTGTAAATTTTAATATGTCACAAGCTATTGATATGCTTAGCAACTGCAAACTCTTCTTTGAAAACCTGAGATCAGATGAAGCTTTTGAAAGCATCATTTTAGAAGCAACCGAGCTTGCTTCAGAGATTGACGTGGAAGCTAATTTCGAAACCACCACACCACGTCATCGTGTCAGAAGCAAAACAAGAACGTTTTTGTATGAGGGCCCGGATGAACCCGTTCAAGACTTGAAACAAAAATATAAACGTTTTTTTTTCACACTATAGATCAAGCAATAAATGCCTTGGAAACCAGATATAATTTGCTAAATACTCAGTAATTATTTCAGCTTTTTGTATAATATTTTTGGTCTAAAAGACATGCCCAGAAATGAGCTACTGGCTCATTGCAAAGATTTGGAAGTAGTTTTAACTGATGGAAATTCAAGCGATCTTAACGCCCTGGAACTAGCCGATGAAATAAGCATTGTTTCGTCATTATTAACAAAAAAGGAAACCCCTGTTGAAGTTCTCAAGTTTATCGCTA
>JABUQX010107511.1:12500-24911 GCA_015478945.1 Trachelipus rathkii
CATTGCACACATTAAAATATATACAACATTTCTTTAGGTTTGTATGCATTTGAAAACTGAAAAAATCCACTCATATTGGAAGTCTTATTAACATCTGTCAGATAATATGCCACAGTAGTGACTAAGCTCTAGCACTCGTGTCAAAAGTGGCATGAAACAATCTACAGAATGGTTAAATAATAATTATAATCAAAGGTTTCCAATTTACTCTCAATTTGGCTTTAAGCTAAATTTTTGCTCTTAATGATTGACAATAATGCATTAAAAATGTATCAGAGAGTTTTAAATATTTTCTCCTCAATTCAGAAGGATTTAAAAATAACTTTTTGCTATTTTATTATTGCTTGTTATATCTTCTCTTGATGTATCTTTATTTTATCTTTATTTTTAATCAACCTCCTAAAGCTGAAGTTATATAGTCTGCCATTTAGTTTATTGACTGATAATTTAGGATAAAATAATGCTTTGTTCAATGAAATAGCTTTATCTTTCTGTGGAAACAATTTATCGTAGTTATTCAAAATTGCATCAAATTGTTCATCCTGACTTATTAGATACGATGATTACTTATTAATATTTTATATCAAATAAATATAGCTGATTGAATATTGCGTACGGTGGGTGAGTCTACGACAACGGCAGAGTTGCATCATCTTCGGCCTCGCAATGTTGCATATGACGTTCTCATATGTAAATAAAAGACACCTTCTTTAGCTTCTAATCTCTGAAGTGGTGTGTCTGCGTGTGTGTTAGTGCGCGCTGGCGGTGTGTGTTTGTATTAAGATTTGAAGATTTTTTATACAGTGTACATTGAGGCAGTTTTATATTTGTTTTTGCTAAGTGCATATATAGGTTAGGGATATAGATAGTTGCTTATCGAAAAATTAATAAGGAATTATTTATACTTGTGGAAGAGAGCGCAAAAAAATTGAAACATTTAAATATTTTTAAAGATAGTTGAATCAACTTTGGTTGATTCTTAGTTAACATTTTTTGAGAGTAAGTTATATATATAATCTATATATATAATTAATAGGCGTGTATGAAGGGGTATGTATGTAATATATATATATATTATATATATATAATATATATTAATATATTATATATATATTATTATAGTTATATATCAATATATATAATTGTTTATAAAACTAAAGCAAATTAACTAAAAATATATTCACAGAGATATTTTTTAATGAACTGAATATTTTAAAATAAAATCTGTACGATGCCTCTTCTACATGAATAAACAGCTTATCTCAAGCATCTCCTATATATATATTATATATATATTATAATATATAATAAATAATGAATATATATATATATATATATAACTTAAAATAGGTATTCCTCATGTAAATATTTCTATATATAAATATATATATTATACTATATTTATAGCTCTGTTATATAGTATTATATATTCAAATAAGGTAAGTATATAATTATAATATATATATATTGAAAATCACCTAATTACTTATTTGTAGAGTAGGAGTAAAAAAAAGAAGAAAAAAAAACAATGGTAACAGGTTCGAGTTGCTGCTATTATTGTTGTTATTATTAATGATATTACTGTTATGGTTGATATTATTATTATTATTATTATTATTATTATTATTATTATTATTATTATTATTATTATTATTATTATTATTATTATTATTATTATTATTATTATTATTATTATTATTATTATTATTTTATAACTTTTAGTTATACAACTAAAACAGCCTTTTCTTAGGTGTTAATGTGTGTATTTCACAAATTGTCCATATTTAGTAACTTGACAGGTGTTATCATCTTTTTAATTTTGACCTTTCCAAAAGTCGTGAAGATGTTGATGGAAGTAAAACTCTTTTTCTTTTTTACTTCTTCTTTTTTTCTTTTTCTATTTTTTTCTATTTTTTCATTTTTTTTTTTTGTTTCTTTTTATTTTCTTTTGTTCATTTTTCTTATTATTGTTCTTTATATCATTTTTCTCCTTTTCATTTTTTCTTTTTTTTTTCTTTTTCCATTTTCTCTTTTTTTATTTTTCTTTTTGTTATTTTTTCTTCTTTTCATTTTTTCTTCTTTTTCTTTTCCTTTTCCTTTTTTCTTTTTATTTTTGTCAGTTTTTTCTTTTTGTCACATTTTTTTTTTTCTTTTCATTTATTTTTTTTTTTATATATTATATTTTTATATTTTGTATTTTTATTCTATTTCCTTTCCTTTTTCCTCATTTTTTCTTATTTTTTTTTCGATTTTTTTTTCATTTTGTCATATTTTATACTTACTTTTATTTTTGTACAATAATATTTTAACTCAATTTTCTTTTTTTTTACTTATGTATTTATCTATTTATCGTTTCTTTTCTTCATGTTTTATCTTCTTTTTCCTTTTTATCTTTTATCCATTAGATGTTTATCTTATTACTTTTTTCTATTCAAGTTAAAATATTTTCCTTCTTTTGATTTCCGTCTTTTTTTCTTTTTTCCTTTTATTTCATTTTATCATTCTTTTTAATTGTATTTTCCTCTAATTACTGACATTATGGCTTGTTTTTGTGTGTTATTTATCTTTTTTTTATTTTCTTTGTTATTTTTTTCATTTTTCTTCTTTTTCTTTTTCATTTCTTATTTGTTTCTTAGTTTGCAATTTTTATTTTTTTTCATTTTTTTCTCTTTTCTTTTTTCTTTTCTAGTAAAATATGTTTTTTCTTTTTACTTCTGCTAGCTTCACTTTTTATTTTCCAATTTCTTTATTTCTCTTTTTTTTTTTCTTATTTTTATCATTTTTCTTGTTTTCACTTCTTTTTAATTTTTCATTTTTCTATGTTCATTCAATCATATTTTTCCTTCTTTTCCTTTTCTCTTATTTTATTTGTTTAATCTTTTTCGAAGATGTCTTTATGATTATTTTTTCTTTTTTTCATTTTTGTTTTAATTATTTACATACAATTTTTATTCATTTGTTTCATTTTATTTTGGTTTTTTTTCTTACTTCTTATCCTGTTTCTTAATATTTTAGTTTTCGTTTTCTATATTTTTTCTTTTACATTTTTTTTTAATTTTTTATTTTAGTTTTCTCTTTCCTTTTTGTCATTTTTCTTTTTCTTTTCGTATCATTCTTTTCCTTTTCTCATTTTTTTAATTTTTCATTTTTCTTTTTTTTTCTTCTTGTCTCTTCTTCTTCTTTTTTTTTTTTTTTTGGTTAATATATTTTTGGATGAAAATGAAATATAATTTAAATCGGTGATTATTTTTCCAATAGTTGTTTGATTATTATTATTAATTATATTATTAATTATTATTATTATAATTTTATTATTAATGTATTCCATTCTAATTATAAATTTATTTTTATTATATATTATTGATTCATTATTCTATATTTTATATTATTATTATTATTATTATTTTTAATTTCTAAACAGGAGAAAATAAATTAATTTTAATTATTTTTTTTTTCACCTTATCTTAAATGCTTGACAAGTGGAGATAAATTCAGTTTTTTATTCATTTTTTTTAAAATTTAATTATTTAACAACTTCACGGTCTCATTTAACTCATTTTTACTTTTTTATTATTATTTTTTATTCATATTTCAGAATTTTTTGTTTTTATGTATTCTTTTACCTTTTTTTCTTTTTTTTATTTCTTTTTATTTTTTTTTTTTTTTTTTATCCTTTTTTTTTCCTTTTAATTATTTTTTATCTTCTCTTTCTTATCGTTCCCCTTTTTTCTTTTTTTATTTTTATTTTCCTTTTCTTTTCTCCTTTCTTTTTTCATTTTTAATGTTTATACTCTTTTTCTTTTTTTTTCTTTCCCTATTTCTTTTTTTTGTTTTTTCACTTTCTTATTATTTTCATATCTTCAATTCATTTTTTTATTTTATTTCTTTTCCTTTATTTTTTTTATTCTTTTACTCATTTCCTTTTTTCTCATTTTTTCTTTTTCTACTTTTTTGTTATCAACTTTTGTAAAACTTTATTTTCTTTATATTTAGTTAATCGGTTGTTTTTTTTTAAAGAATCAGTTTTAAAAACTGATAAAAGATGATATTCACATTTAAATAAATTGCTGATATATATTATATATAATATAATATATAATAATAATATATATTATATATATATATATATATATATATATAGTATATATATATATATATATATATTATATATATATATATATATAGGTTATATATATAATAAATATATATTATATATATGTAAAGGACCTGATCAGCTTTCTTAAATAAAAATGAGTTTACGGCACTTGTTAATAGAACATTTTGTTGTTAAGGATAATGATAGAAATTGCCCAAACATAAAATTTTGTTGAAAGTTTGTAAAAATTCTTGTATATATATATATATATATATAATTATTATATATATATATATATATATATATATTATATTATAATTATATATATTGTATATATATATACTATATATATAATATATATACTAAATATTATAACTGTAATATATATTATATATATATATATATATATATATATAATATATATATATATATATATATATATAATATATATATAATATATATTATTATATATATATATATATATATATATATATATATACTATATTAATAATATATATAGTATATATATTATTATATATATATATATAATATTATATATATATATATATATATATTATATTATATAATATATATATATATTGATATTTTATATATTCGTATTTATATATATATATATATATAATATATATATATATATATATATATATATTATATATATATATATATATATATATAATATATATATATATATTATATATATATATTATATATATACGGTATATATATATAATTATATATTTATATATATATATATATATATTATATTATATATATATAATATATTATATTAACTATATTAATATATATATATAATATATATAATATATATGTATACGTGTATATATATATATTATATTTGTATATATATATTATAATATATATATTATATATATATATATTAATATATATATTATTAATCTATATATTATATATATATATATATATATATATATATGTAGTACCCTCAATTGTATAACTATTCGCAAAAAAAAATTAAATTTGCTTTATGTTCAAACTTATGCTTAAAATTTGGTAAGCAATTTTTGCATAAGTAGAACCAAATATTATAACATAAGCCCCGTTTCATTGAGAATACTCAGCTCAGATACAAATCAGAGAAATAGAAGAATTCAGCTTAAAATATCTCTCCGAGCTCCTCCAATATCAAATACAAAAGAAAGCAAGATTAACAGAGGGAGTCAAATTACCAGGAAAAGTCAGTGACTCCTCATTCCTTATGAAGTAAAAGAGTATCTCAACTGTCGGGCAATTTAGGAAAGATTTCTGTATAATATTTGTTTTATAACTCTTAAATTCATTATCGAAATTCATATAGAGGCTACATCAAGAAGAAACAAAAATATCACCAAAAGAAAATAACAAATGTTGCGATAAAGAAGTACAGAATGGGTATTGCCAGTTTTTGGCATCCTTACATTCATGCCCTGCTAGTTCTGGATAATTGAAAGAATTTTATCTACTTTTTGATCTTGTTTGGTCAAAAATTCGAAATAGACTTGGATCAAGAAAAAGCTCAAAAACTGTAATGAGTATGTAAATCTAAGACAGGTTAGAACAGCCAGAAGTTACTAAATGGGAAAGTAAAATTGGGAAAATATGATCATTCACTGACTAATTCATCCAATGTTTACAAATTAGTTTTTATACTTTATTGCATACTATATAAATTTTTATAAAATAATTGAAATTCAAAATATATTCTGGTAAAATTTATAACCCAAGTGGAAAGAATTTTTACTTTTTTTTAATTTACTGGAAAAGTTTATTTAGTATTTTAATAATAGAATCTAGTTATTATTCTTCTAGTCAATAAATTTAAAGATACATTCATTTGTATTTTGTATTAAATTTTAAAATTTATTTTTTACATTCTCTGTTATTTAAGTATATTTAAAAGGTATATAAGTGAAAATCTTGAATAAAATGCAACTAGGCTCACTAATAATGAAAACATAATATAGTTGTTATTATTGCATATTAGTAATTTTTACAAAAGATATCTCAAATTGTTGAAATAATAGCTAAAATTTAAAAAACAAACAAATATAAAACATTCAGCTGTTTTTTTGGGGGGTTTATGTTAGTTGGGCTCTTTGTTTATTTTTTGGGGGTGGGTTTTTAATGCCAACCTGCTTTATTTCCTACTGGTTTCTAGTTTCAGGGAATATACTGATGAAGTGGTACTCTCTTTCCTTTGATTTTTAAGGTGCATCTTATAAGTCTTTCGGGTAAGATTTCTATAGTCCTTCTATATATATATATATATATATATACTATATATATATATATATATATATATATATACTATATATTATATTAACTATATATATATAGTATATATTTATATATATAAATATAGTATATATATATTTATATATTATAATATATTATATATATATATATATATATATATATATATATATAGTAGTAATATTATATATATATATATATATATATATATTATATATATAGTTTTTTTTTTGTATATACATGATAGATGATTGCTGATGATATATAAAAAAAATAATATATGATATATATATATATATTTATATATATATATAATATATAATATATATTTATATAAGTATATATAATATATTTATAGTTAATATATTATAGAAATAGTTAAGATGAGTAGGGAGGGGGATGTTGCCACGCAAAAAATTTCATCCCGCTAGCGCAAATTACGCAGATGAGCAAGACGCAGGCTTTAAGGTGAGGGAGATTGAATTCAGCAGGAAACACAAAAATGGAAGAGAATTCCACAGAAAAGAGGTGTCAGGAAAGAAGGAAGCACTGCAGCGAACTAGCCTGGAGTTTACAAGATCCACACAAACTCGTGGCGCAGTACCAGCACCCCTGTGCACGAGAGCGTCGTAAGGTGTGGTACGCGAGTGATAGTTCCCTCGAGCACCTGCCCGCTGTGGTACCATAGAAAAGAGATAAAGCTCCACATCGCGCCGCAAGATAGAGGGTCAAGTGAAACTGAAAAATACAGGACAGTTTATAAGCTTTTGGCTTGACTCGACCTGTCAAAAGCGGGTGAAACAGGAGCTCCCCCAGATTATGAGAACAGTATCCATACAAGGGGGATGAGACCCTTTGTATAGCTGGATAACTGAGAAGAGGAAAACAATCTCGAGTCTAAACAGAATCCCAGTTTCTTTGAGCGCAATGCACAGTTTGTGATGTGAGGGTCTCAAGACATTTTTTTGTTTATGTTAAGGCAAGGATGTTTATATTGTCTAACAGGAGAGACGAGAGAAAACGTCGTTATATATATATATATATATATATTATATATATATATAATATATATATATATATATATATATATATTATATATATTATATATATAATATATATATATATATATTATCTTATAATATATATATATAATATTTATATAATCTTATCACTTATATATATATATATATATATATATATATATATATTATATATATATATATATATTTATATACTATATATATATATATATATATATATATTATATATATATATATATATATATATACTAATTATATATATATCATATTATATATAATGTTGTATTAGACATGTGTTTAACTAAATAGATATTTACATTAAGTTTCCAGGTGCAACACGTGATATCAATAATTAAAACTTGTTCAATATAATATATATAGTATATATATAATATAATATATATATATATATATATATATATATATATATATATATATATATATAATATATATATTATATATATATATATATATATATTGTATACTATTCTGGCCGCCTGGCACTTAATTGGAGGGTAACACTGCTGCCCCGGAGCCAGCTGCCGGCACCAGGCGGTTCCACAGGTCGAGGAGGAAAGAAAATAGAGAAGTCGGCGCGGGGGGCGTGAGAGCGAGCAATCAGAAGGAGGTGTCTATTGTTCTTGGGAATTGTAACATTGGGTGGGCAAGTGTGGGGAGGGTGACATTTATCTGTTTGAATCTATATTATAATTGGCATGAGCTTTGGGGTGGTGACCTGTCTGTCCGGGCGAGCAAGGTCTATTTAGGCCTCTTCTGGAAGCGTTCTTTTCAGTGGAGGGTTTTTTGGGAGGGGGTGTTTAATAATTGTTTTATATGGGCGGTTTTTGAAGGTATGTGTTGGTTAAATGGGTATGGATATGTATATCCATGAGCTATTTGGACGGAGGGGAGGAGGAATTATGTTGTACGTGTTGTAATAGAATTGAGTGATGAAGAAAGGGGGGGCTTTAAGTCTTATGTCGAAGGGGGGTTGGAGAGAATTTGTAAAGGGTGGGTTAGGATTTACGGGTTTTTTGATGAATTGAGTTCACCATTCAGGATGTGTGGAGAATGGGGGAGGATGGGGTTTAGTACGTGTAAATGTTGGATTCGGAAGTGGTTTTAGTGCAACTGTGATAATTCGAGGGTTGTATATATATAATACCTTATATACTATATAACTTAATATACTATATATATATACTAATATATATATATAATATATTATATAATACTAATCATATAACTCAATATATATATCCTAAGCATTGACCTCAGGAGCGAAAGTCACTAATTAATGTATACGTATTTAATTACATGTTTAGGAGTAAACATTTAAATATTGTAGAATAACTTACCTAACTAACCTAACCTAACCTAACTACCACAAACTTAACCCTACAATTACCTACACTATATTACGGAGTCAACTGCTTACAATTCCACCGCAATATTATATTATATATAATATTATATTATATATATATATATAATCATTTATATATATATGATTATATATATATATATATATATTATATATATATATATATATTATATTATTTAATATATATATATATTATTATTAATATATAATATATATATTATTATATTATATATATATATATATATAATTATATATATATATATTATATAATATATATATATATAATAATATATATATATATATATATATATATATATATATAATATTATATATTATATATTATAATATATATGGCCGCGTTAAGCAGAAATTTAGGGGAAGCAAATTATATACATAAAGGCTATAATATATTATTATTATATATTAATATATATATATATTATATATATATATTATATATAATATTATATATATATATATCATATATATATATATAACCGTAATATATATATTATATATATATATAATTATATATATATATATATATTAATAGTATATATAATATATATTATATATATATATATATAATAATATTATAATATATATATATATTTACTGTTATATATATATTAATATTTAAATATATATATATATATATATATATTATATATATAGTATATATATATATATAATAATCTATATATATATTATAACATTATACGTGTATAATATATTATATATATATATATATATATATATATATATTATATATATATATATATATATATTATTATATATATATATCATATATATATATATATATATATATATAATATATATATATAATATATATATATATAGTAGAATTATATATATATAATATATATATATAATATATATATGATATATAATAGTTAGTGTTATTCAAGTTTTTGAATAATAAAAATGATAATAGAAATAAGTCCAATATTTATAAATATGTCATATTTTTACGAAATGTTTTATTTCAAAATGAGTATAGCTAGTAAGAAATCTTATACTTTTCCTTTTCAGCTTGAAAGGAAGAATTTAGTATTTCTTTTTTTTTTTTTTTTTTTCAAAATCAGTTATAATTTATTGTATCATTGATATATTTAAGAGGAAACTTTTCACCGTGAATGCTTATTAAACATAGCTCATTTAATTTTTCGCTGGAAATAGTTACCTTATTCACGTTTTAACACGTCGTAAGGTATAACGACCTTTCAATTGTAATAAGTAGTTGTGGAAGTGTGTAAAGTATTTGATTGCTTGTGCAAACTGCTGGGAAAAATGTGCAATGATTTTGTAGTAATGTGCTGTAACTTATTTTCTCATCTATTTGTTCCTTCTGATTACTTTCCAGAAATAAACCAAGTTCTGCTTCAACAATTAGGTCGTATGTTATATCAGAAATGAGTTATTTTTTTTTAAAATAATTTGATTTTTTGTTAATTTCTTTTTATAAATTAAAACATGCAAATAAAAAAAAAAAAAAAAAAAAAAAAAGAAAGGTAGATGTTTACTTGGGTTCCGAAAATTTGATACTCAGAGATGAATTGAGAGAATCAAGATAAAGTATAAATTTACATCTGGAATCAGATGACAGATGTTTTTATGATAATTTTTTATTTAAGTAAATAATCAAGAAAATATTTTAATTTATTTATTTTGCAGACAATCGTGTTTCGCTAACAATGGTATATTTCCTACCAAATTTTTTGCGTGACGTACTTTCACGGAAAATTTTTATAAATTGTTTTACATTCAACTTGTTTCCGAAAATTGGGAACGCATTTTAAAGGTCATTAATTACTATTTAACGATGGACAACAATGAAAAATTTGGCATTAGGTAATGATTTTTATTAACTTTTGAAACTGCCATTTTTTTTGCAGCTCATAGTGGGAGCACCATCAAACTGTCAACAACTTACTCATATTTAAATTGTATATAATAGACAATATAGCTCTTCAGCTTCATTTTTTAAGATGAGTAATCCTAGAAATTCTTTCTTCACGTAATGAGATCTTATAAGGAAACGAACACAATTCGTAGTGTTCTGTCCGGTTAGTTTTTGGTGTTTCGTCTGCAAAAGGAAGAAATTTCACAATTAATTTACTTCATTATAAAATTTGTATTACATATCAACTTTCACAAGTAAATATAAATTCATTCTGAATCATATGTGATGTGTATTGCTCCGCGCTTGATTTTAAATGTTCCACAAGAACATCTCAGCTTTTACTCTGAATTTAAGAAATGGAAAAAATTTGCGGTAATCTCAGTGGTATCGAAAAACGAAATCATGTGCACAAGTATTAGATAGAAATTGTTATAGGTACCATTTTTGCTATATTTTTTTGAATAAATAAGTCCTAGCAACACATGCGCTGTTCAGTTACTAACACGCTTATTTAATATTATTCTTTTGAAATTCTTTGCTGCTACTAGGATCTTTATGTTATTCTGAATTTACATGGGCTTTACGTGAATGCATGTCTTTATTTTTTCTAAATGGTTTTTACGATAATGAGCGCAAATATATACTTTTTGATAGAAGGTTAAATAAGGCACCAATTACAAACGGTCTTTTCATATTTTTATAATACTTGCTAAGAATTGTTGAAGTTAGCATTCAAGAAAGATTTTCTTCTTCAACATATTTAAACTGTATATTGGTGTATTTGTAAGCGATCTATTAATAAGTCAAACTTTATCCATCTTTAATATTGGTTCAATTTTAAATTAATATCAGGAAATTTTCTCTTGTATTTTATATCCAAGTAGCAAACTACTAATTTAAGTATATTTAACAGGATTGTCCTCATACCTTTGCGTACAATGAATTACATACATTACTAGATACATTAATGGAGTTCTTAGTTTGTTCAATCAATAAATGAATTTAGTTTATATCATCTATCCAATTTAATATAAATTTTAATCCCAATTCATAAATTATTTGTCAGATAATATATTATATTTTCCCACCACCGCCCTTTGTTTGGCTCTGCAAGCACAAAGTAGTTACTTTGCTTCCCAGATTATTTGCAATTTTTATGCCATCAACAGTTCAGAATTCATCGTACATTCTATTTGAATGTAGAGGAAATAAACGCTATATGAATCTAAGTCTTATACTCGTTTAAAAAATGACTAGCGTTCAGAATTATTTTTCAAACGTGTTACGATTTTTGGATTGGGGGCACAACGAAGATATGATGGGGGTATACTAGGACATTGCAAGTGCAGGGACAGGTGGCCTGGTACCTTCCTACATTTTCAGCCACCAGTATCTCAAGATTAAAAAGAATATATTTTCATATGTTTATATATATATATATATTATATCTATATTATATATAATATATATATATAAATATATATATATATTTATAAATATATATATATATATTATATATATATATATAAATGATATATATATATATATATATATAATTGTTTAAAACTTGTCATAGTAAAAAAATTTCGTTTGTGAAGGTTATGTTGAGGTTAAAATATAGGGTTGGGGCATGGCCCTACCCTGCCCCCCATAACGGCGCCCATATATATATATA
>JABUQX010107512.1:0-7500 GCA_015478945.1 Trachelipus rathkii
TAAATAGAAAAATTATAAGAACTAATAATATTATAAAAATAATAATGAATAACTTAGATCATTATACTTAATTCTGGAAGATTGATCAAAAGTATATTCTTAGAATAGTACTCAAATATATATATAATATAATATATAATTAATATAATAAGATAATAATAATTAAAAAATAATTAATAATTATATAAATAATATTAACATAATTAAATATTTAAATATCAGTATATAATATATATATAAAAATACATATATAAATTACGTGCATATACAATTATTACTATCTAAGTGTTATATTATTAATATAACTTAATAATATAATATATAATTATAATAATAATTAATATACTTGTTTTTGTGTAGAATAAATATAACTTAAGAGGTTTTAAGAATAAAATTATAAATATAATTATATAATTAAAATACCCTTTATATAACAATATAATTATCATATAAATATATAATAATTATATATAATTTAAATATTTAATAAATAATTACAATAATATAATATATAATAATTATCATATATATATATATATATATTATATATATATATATGATATATATATAATATATAATATAATATATATAACAATATTAAAATATTTTAGAATGGATTCACAAAAATAATTTGAATAACTACCACATTCACCATATTAAAACATAAAAAATAATAATAATAATAATTAAATTATAATAATATATATAAATATTAATCGGTAATAATAATAACATTAATATAATTAAAATAATTATATAATAAATAATATAATAATAATAATATAATAATAATATTAAATATATAAATTATAAAATATATAAATATATATTATAATATTAATAATTAATAAATTGCATATATTAAACATTAGAATATTACATCATTAACAAATACAAAATTATACAAAATATAAAAATAATATTAAATTAATATATTAAAATAAATATAATTAAATATAAAATATAATTATTAATATAAATTATAATAATATTAAAATATATAAAATAATAATATGTAAATATAATTGACATAAATTAAATATTAATAAATATATATATAATTAATAATATAATATAATAATATATAAATTATATTAATTATATATGTATAATAAAATATATATGAATTTATAAAAATAAATAAAAATGTTAATATAATTACATATAATTATCTAAATATTATACAAAAATATATATAGAAATCTAAATAATAATAATATATAAAATAATTAATTACTGAAATTAAAATATATAATTAAATCTAAGAAAAAATATATAATAATATTAAATAATTAAAATAATAAATACTAATTTATAATATAATATATATTATATAATATATATATATATATATATATAATATATATTATATATGTGATATATATATATATAATCTATATATATATATATATACTAATATATATATATATTAATATATATATATTATATATATATATATATTATATATATATATATATATATATATAATATTAATAGGTTATAATATATATATAAATGTATAAGAAATAATGTATATATATAATATATATATATATATATATATATATATAAATATATATAATATATATATATATACTATATATATTATATATAAATATATAATATATATATATATATATATATATATATATATATATATATATAATTAATAATAATTAATATAATGAGTATAAATAAATATTTTAAAAAGTATTTTTATCATTTGAAGAAATAATGTTTTATTGAAAAGTTATATGCTTCCCTTTTACCAATATGTTATTAATTATGCATTCATATTAAAGTTAAAGACAATTTATATATTATTTTTTAATTGAAAATTACGAATAACTTTTAAAAATAAAGTTTGGTTATAGAGTTTTTCATGGATTTTTGAATGAGTCTTTGTGCATTGAGTTTGTAAAAAGTATTTAGATCATATTATATAATGCTATGTAAGCTTATGACATATATATATATATATAACTTTTGAGTAGGCTTTTTTATTTAGTTCTACAAGAAAGGGTGGGTTGTATATGTATGGATATATATTTATTATTTTCTCTAAATATTAAGTTTTTGATTTTGATCACTAAAACAGCTCATTTGAAATTGGTTTTATAAATGAAAATATTGACTAGTTCATTTAAAGTAATATTCACATGCATTATATAATATAAAATAATTAATAATAATGTATAATAGGATAAAATTAAATAATTAATAATAATTAATTAATTAAATATATATATAATAAAAAATCATTAAATTAATAATATATAAATAATAATAAATAATTAAATAATAAAATATATAATATATAATAAATTATTTATAAAATAATAATAATAATAAACTATAAATATAATATAAATTAAAAATTATATAATAATATAATTAATATATAAATTAATATATTATAATATTATAATATTATAAATTAAATATAAATTAATAAATTAAATAATAAATAATAATAATATAATAATAATATTAATAATAATAATATAATATAATATAATAAATTAAAAAATTAATAAAAATAATTAGATAATTTAATAATAAAATTATAATATAATTATAATATAATATATAATAAATTAATTAAATTAAATTATTATAATAATATAAAATATAATAATAATAATAATATATATAATATAATTATAATACATAAATAATTAAATATAATTAAATAATATATAATAAATTAAATAATAGAATAATAATATTAATAATAATATATATAAATTAATAATAAATAATAAATAAATAATAATAAATAATATATAAATTAATAATATAATATATACTTAAGAAACAGTGCTCTTATCTTATACCATTAATAATATATAAATGTAAATTATATAAAATATATCCTTAATAATTTAATAATAATATAATTAATTTAAATAATTAAAAAATAATTATAATTATTAAAAAACTAATAATATAATATATAAAATATAATAATAATATTAATATTAATAATTATATATAATATTATAATTATAATTTATAAATATAATGTATTATAATTAAATATTGTTATTACAATTATTGTTAATAACGACATCAATAATCAGTCAAATTTAATAATAATTATTTTATTTTTTTTTACACCATAGATAATATATTAATAATATAATTAAATTGTAATAATATATTCTAATTATGTGAATTGAATGTCCAGAGCTTTATTTTTATTTTCTTAGTAATTAAATATCAAAATAATAATTTAAGATGTAAAGAGATAATAATGTTACAATATTTTATATTTAATACTATTTCAAGCATAATAATATTTTCAAATTAAATAATAATAATATGAATTATAATATTAATAGTTAATGAAATAATAATAACGAAATAATTATAATATAATGATAAAATATAAAATAAGTAATAAAATAATAAGAATATATTATAGTAAAAGATGTATAAAAAATAAAATTTAGGAAAAATAATAATCTTTTTAAAATAATAAAAAAAGATATAGAAAAAGAATTACACATCAATTTATTTTTTATTAATAATCTATTTGAAAATAATGACAAATTAAAAAGCTATAAAAATAATAATAATGATAAAAAATAATTATAAAAATAAATAAATAATTCAATAATCAAATAATAAATAATCTAATATTTCAATAAATAATTAATAATATAAATAATATAATAAAATAAAATAATTGTAATACATGCTATCTAATTATTAATAATATTTAATTAAACAGTTTAGTCCAAGTTTAGGTTATTAATCCTGTGTAATTATATAAATTAAATTAATAAAAATTATAGTAATTATAATTAAATTATATATATAATAAAATAATCATTAAATGATAAATTAAATTTAAAAAATTATATTATAATTGAACAATTAAACCATAATCCCATATAAAAAAATTAAATATAATAAGTAATTATAATAATATTAAATATCTAAAATAATATATTTATATAATATAAAGTAAATTAAGACAAACAAAATAATTAATGTTTAATAAATAATATAAATTATAAATAATATATTTAGAGAGAGAGAGAAGAAGGAGAGACAAATGAAGAGAGAATAGAGAGAAGAAAGATGAGAGAGAGAGATAAATGAAAGAAATGAGCAAGGGAAGAATAGATATCGAGAAGAGAGAGAGAGAGGGAGAGAAGAGAGAGAGGGAGAGAGAGAGAGAGAGAGCAGAGAGAAAGAGAGAGAAAGAGAGAAGAGAGAGAGGAGAAGAGGAGAGGAGAGAGAGAAGAAGAGAGAAGAGAAAGAGAGGAGCAGGGGGAGGCGCGAGAAAGACTGAAGAATAACAAGTAGCGAGGAGAGTAAGACGTCCTGCGGATCTAAGTGTTTCAAGAACATGGCTGCTAGAGCGGACAGGGAGCCGAACGGAATAGAAAGGTCAATGCGGAGCACTTGGCCGGTGGAGCTATGGAGGGAATGAAGACAGAGAAAAGAGGCTCGTACTCGCGGCACAGGCGAACGACGCCAGGTCAGTACCGAGAAGAGCGGCGCACGATATTCCCGACGCGGTTCAGGAAGTCACTGATAGAGTACGTCGGGAGAGGGACGCGGATATCTATGCGATACCACGCCGTGGCTTCACTTATCCTTCTTGGCGGCGTGGCTGGAATGCGCCACGAGCGGCAGCTATAGCGCGGAGCGTCTAATAGCCTTGGGACCAGGGCCGTTAGAGAGTGGATTTTAGAGACACCTTACGTTCGCCAGAGAACTGCTCCCAGGGGGGGTTCTTGGGTTAGGCAGTTGAGCTGCGCTGCGCGGCGGCGCGAGTGACGGGCGTGCCCGGACTAGGTGCATATCCGTCTGGCCCCGATAGAGCCCTGTCGCTATAGATCTCTCGCGACATCGTCACTCGCTAGCGCATACAAGAGGTGGTGCGCGAACTGAGCTGGATGCACAGGACCAGAGTCGGCATCAGATTCTGTAGCCTACCTGTGACGCTGCGGTCGATCAGCGGACTGCACAGTGCATGCTTGCTACTGTACGGAGCATAAGTTGATCGAGAGACTCAGGACGGAGTGACGATGTGTACGATCTAAGCGAATTAAGCGCGCGAAGGACTAGACGAATAAGAACTACAGTTAGCGTGTTCGCACGAGCGCGCGTATCATAGCCTTCTCAGTGGTATACTAAAGATACAGTCTCTGTTAGCACGTGTGTTAGTGGACTAGGCGCGCATGACTTAGTCGGACTATGACGTTACTGAACCTGAGTGTGATGGATGACTATGTCCGACTCTCGGTGTCACGGTACGCAGTATACTCGCGATCACTGAGTGCGCATGCCATATAACCGTATCGCCAAGCGAGAAGCGCATCACGGACTAGGTGTGTCTCATTACCTGCACGTGTCAAGTTCATAAAGCTCGAGGCTGGCTGATGCCGTTGCTGTATATGAGAGCGGCCGAGTAGACGAGTGTATGGGCGATCGTCATACGCCGAGCGCGAAATGAAGAGATCTGCTATAAGAGTTAGTATCACGTTGAAGTCTCAGAGAAGAGCATGCGACGGACGCGCGCCGAGTCGGAGAGATGCGCCTGTTACGAGGGCTGTTGTATCACGCTGTGGCATAACAGCATGCGAGTGTGTGTGTAAGTTGTGAGCTTGCTGCAGTGGTCTCGATACAGAGCTGCGAGCGCGAATGACCGAGGACGTAGAGCGAATCTATATATATATATATATATATATATATATATACACACACACACATGATATATATATATAGACACACGAGTGTAAGCAGATAGAGAGAAGGACTTCCACATCATATTCATAATATAGTGAGTGAGAGATATTAGAGGCCCGAATCGATAGGAGAGAGAGAGAGATATAATATGGAATAGATGAGAGTAGCAGACACATAGCACACTTGAGAGGAATAGAGGAGCAGAATTGAGGCAGAGACTCACACACACATATATATACTCACGGAGAGAAGAACTCACGTGTTAGAAGAGAGAGAAGCACACACGAGAGTACATAGAGTTAATAAAGATGTATATATGTGTATATATCGCTGACTGAGAGAGAGAGAGAGATCTGTAGAGCACCCATTCCACACTGAGTGTAGGTTCCGAGTCACATGTGCTCTGTATTCTTCACTGGTATGTGCGTAACCAGTATATAGTGAGGTATGTGGCTTAATAAATTTTTATTTCTTCTCTCTCTCACTCTCACTCGTTAGTGTGAGTGGTATTCACCACTCTCTCACGATTGCGTCGAGCAGTATTATATATGACTGTGTGTGTGCTCTATATTAATCTCTCTCTCACATTATTTGTATGTGAGTATCATGACGCACTGCTACGTATCACCGTATGCTGCCTATCTCATAGTGATGATCAGTCATCTGCTTATATATATGAATATGACTTACTGCACAGAGCGATCTGTTGGTCTTGACGCAACGAGCAGACAAGAGTGAGGCTTCTACGTGCGTAGAGCGTACAATGGATTCGAGTGTCTGGGACGCTGAACCGGAAACCGGAACCGCAGGTGTTGGAACCGCGCAAAGATCTTTGGTGTTGAACATAGCAGGGCTCTTTTTATAAAGTTTATTCAATGAAGAAGAAGATGGAGGTTGTCGGCGACATTGATTCGGACCGAGAGATCATCAAACAACTTTTATAATGCATGGCGCCAGAGACGGTCGAGCCATGAAAGAATTTTTAAATATGTGTTTCAAGTCGCGCAGACAGGAGCTCTTCGCAGAGTGACGACATGTCTAGCGTGGAATCTTATTACTGTATCTAGCGACAACTTAAAAAAAAATTGCCAACTGCTGCAGTCTCAGTAGAAAGAAAAGGATTTATATCCTATTAAGGACTCATGTCAAACAACTGTTTGTGCCATATCCTCTTTAACGTGGTACATACGATCTCTGTCCTATTTCTACTCTTTCTTTATAAATTCAGTGTGAGTCATGTTCTCACCGAGACACGCTTGCTTCACTCACTCGGACACACTCTCTCAGTATAGAGATCTCAGCGTTAGACGAAGTAGCATATATAGTATATATACTTGCGGCTACATATATATATATTATATATATATATATATACTAATTAGGTTATAATTAGACTCATGTTGAGTTCGACGAGTGAGTATATTATTATTCTTGAGTGAGCTTATTGAGTGCACTCTCACACTCGTAAATAATATAGACTCACTGATTATTATACGTCAGGAGCACTATAGAGTAATGCTACTACTCACACACTACTCACTCACTCGCTATAGTTGGACAGTGATAAGTGATCCACGGTGCGTGTGTGTGTAATGACCACGCGACTATTATGTGGACTCTAGGCTCACTTATCGAGGATTATATTGTGTGGTGGAGCTGAGTGAGATTATATACTCAGAGAGTGTGGCTAGTACAGGCACACATATTATATATATATGGAAGAATACTATACTACTCATTATATTCAGTTATTGAGTTAGAGAGATTGACTAGCTCATATAATGAGTGAGTCTG
>JABUQX010107512.1:12500-22500 GCA_015478945.1 Trachelipus rathkii
ATATTTAGGATATATGTTGGATGAAAAGGGAACGGATGGTGCAGAGTGTAATAAGAAAGTTATGAATGGCAGGAAGATGGCTGGTGCAATTAAAAATCCTTGGTGGATGTAAAGGGACAGTCTTAAGTGAGCTAGTGTCTTACATGAGGATATGTTGTTACCTGTGATAATGAATAGAAGTGAGATATCGTCGACTTTGATTTGGAATAAATGGTATAGATGTAAAGTACAATGTGCTCAGATGGACAATCCTAGGAGTGTGTTAGGTGTGAGAAGAATTGATAAAATGAGGAATGAACGTATTAGAAAGTAGTGTGGTTTGAAGAAAGGGGTAAATGAGAGTATAAATGAAAGTATGTTGAAATAGTTTGGTCATTTGGAAAGGATAGATGATAGAATATATATATATATATATATATATATATATATATATTATATATATTATATATATATATATTATAATATATATATATATAATATATATATATATATATATAATATATATATATATATATATATATAATATATATATATATAATATATATATGTAGGTGGTGTTGCCTGGGAATCGACGTGGGAACTGAAGAAAAAGTATATTGAGTCAGTAACGGAATGCCTGGAGGAGAGAAATGTGGAGTTTTGGCAGAGGCGAGAAGAAAGGTGCATAATAGTGAGTGAATGGCGGGGTTTTGTGAGGGTGTGTAGTTTTGGCCTCACTTGGGCAAGGGCCCATGATCCCACATTGAGAGATGGCCAAGGAGGGTCCGTCGCGTCCCCGTGAAGATCTAGGTGGATTTTGACTGCGACGAGCTTATCAGCTAAAAGGTATAAAGGGGGCGGTAAGACTGGGCTTTCTTTTCGACTTACGTGATATTCTTCTACTACTTTTCTGTTTCCTGTGTATGTTACGCCCTTACCCCCACATCTTGGGAGAAAATAATAATAATAATAATAATAATAATAATATAATAATAATAATAATAATAATAATAAATAATAATAATAATAATAATAATAATAATAATAATAATAATAATAATAATAATAATAATAATAATAATAATAATAATAATAATAATAATAATAATAATAATAAATAATAAATTAATAATAATAGTAATAATAATAATAATAATTAATAATAATAATAATAATAATAATAATAATAATAATAATAATATAATATATAATAATATAAATAAATAATATAATAATAAATATAGATAATAATAATAATATAATAATAAATAATCTAATCATATAATAGATAATATTAATAATTTTTTTTTTTTGAGTTAGTGTACAGGACGCGCACCACGGCCACATGAAGCGGCACAACTGGCTGACAAATCAGCACATGGGAGTTTCCCTGTGCCTAGTATATGTTTCAAAATGTCAAAGAAAGATTTGATTGGTGAAATGAATATTCAAGTCAGTCAAAATAAATAAAAACTAAATAAAATTTCTCGCTTGCATTGTTAATATAGTTTTGAAATATATGTTTTATTTTCAAATCAATAAAGAATTATTGACCTGAAGATACAAGAAAATAGTGTTACTGCTAAAGGTGGGAAGATTCAGATAAGAAATATGGGATAATCTTTTAGAGGGTGTTATGACCGTAAAGTAGGAAAATAACGACAGCGAATAGGGTCAGATGGGACAATCATGAAGATACTGATGAGATTGCGGGCTGTGGCATCGGCTAAAACTTTGCAAATGGGAGGGGGTCTCGGGTTGGGGGGGGGGGGGACAAAAAAAAAAATAGTAACTGTGAGTGATATTAGTGTGGCAATCGGAGGGGCGTGCAAGTATCACCTTCATGTAAAGCGCTTTCGTACTGTGGGAGGAAAGACCACTCACGGATGTTCCGGCTTTATGTTTTTCTGAGTTTCCTTCCGTCCCGTCACTCGTCCAGCAACTCTTGCCACAAGCAAAAGCCCCGTCGAGAGCAGGATAGTAATCAGTTGATGGAGGCGCCTTGCCGAATGGCATCCGGGAGGTACCTGGAACTACTCCGAGAAGAGGTGGCCATTTTGGGCTCTCTGTCAGCGATTTCATTGCCAGTTTCCCCTACATGAGAGGGGGTCCAACATAAAATAATTGTTTTCTTTACAGGGCGTGGAGAAGTCGAAGAATTGTTGTACAGCTGATACCAATTGCGTTTTTAGAATAAGGGTTTTTAGCGCTTGTAGCGCGCTAGCCGAATCTGAATAAACGACCATATGAAGTGATCTTCGGTTAAGGATAGATTCGAGAAAGGGCATATCATTTATAGCCGTTAATCTCTGGGCTGTAAAGAATTGAAGCATAAGGGGGAAGGGTATGGAGAGGTTTTTGCGCGTCAGGAAAGGCAGCAGACGCACCCACACTGTCCCTGTTTTAGAGCCGTAGTAACACTGGATTAATTACATCGTGGAACTGCGGCAATGAGACAGATGATGCTTTTAACAGGGCAGCAGGATGGCTAGATTTTGGAGAGAGATGTCCCCAAAAGAAAAAAAAAAGGTCCAAGGGCAAAAAATGGTAAGGAGAGGGAATAGCCAAGTACCTTCGTCAAAAGAGAAACGGCAGCACGCTTTTGAAAGGGATGTTGCAGGAAATTAAAAGATGTTATGAACCGTCTTTGCAAATGCGCAGTATTAGGAATTCCTGAGTACCTCATGCAGAATCGTGTCAGAGCAGACGGTCAGTTGGGTTTGACAAACGAAGATTAACTTGTACACGCATGATGTATGTCTCATTTGAAGAGAGAGTGGCATCAGCATTGGATTCAACTTCAAGGCTCACCTGGGGGGGACGATCGAAAAGCTCCAGTGGAGATACGGATCGCTTCGTTTTGGATGGGATCTAACGGTGTAGTAGTGTTATGGAGGCCCTGACCATATACTGCACAGCCCATAATCCAGTTTCGATCGGATTAGGGCTACGTAAAGACGTAAAAGGGATTTCGATCGGCACCCCAAGATTTTGAGGCGAGATGATTAAGCAGGTCAAAGGGTGGCCGATGACAAGTGTTTTATAGGTGTTTAATTGCGGTGCATATGTCACAGTGGTCCATCTGGTGAGCCTAGAAATTTTGACCTGTGAAGTTACAGGGAATGGGCGAACCATATAAGGTGAGGTTTCGCTGGAAGAACGGTGGCAAGTTCTTACGATTCCTTTTTTCTTAAAAGGCACTGCTGAGGTTTTTGGTGGGAAAAAATGGAAGCCATGGGAGCTAGCCCACTGTGAAATATTTTCAATAGCTAGTTGAAGTTGCCGTTCGAGAAAGGGCAGCCTAGCACCGGCTATGTATAATGCTAAGTCATCGACATATAGAGAAAAATTGACAGTCGCTGGAATAGAGGTAACAATATCATTAAATCCGAGAGCAAATAGTAGTACACTTAAAACACTACCCTGCGGAACGCCCTTTCATCCAGAGTAAGTGGCGTGACGAATAAGAAGAGCACGCCGACTTGCATGGATCTGTTTTGACAAAAGACATTTATGAAAGAGGGAGTTGTCCGCGTAAAACCGAGCGAATGGAGTTTAAGGAGAATCCCAGTTCTCCACGTTGTGTCGTAAGCTTTTTCAAGGTCAAAGAAGACACCAAGAACCATTGTGTGAAATATTTTCAATAGCTAGTTGAAGTTGCCGTTCGAGAAAGGGCAGCCTAGCACCGGCCTATGTATATATGCTAAGTCATCGACATAATAGAGAAAATTGACAGTCGTCTGAATGAGGTAACAATATCTTAAATCGAGAGCAAATGTAGTACACTTAAAACACTAACCGCTGCGGAACGCCTTCATCGACAGAGTAAAGTGGCGTGGACAGAATAGAAGAGCACGACTTGCATGGAATCTGTTTGACAAAGACATTAACTGAAATGAGGGGAGTGTCGCGCTAAACCGAGCGAATGGAGTTTAAGGAGAATCCCAGTTCTCCACGTTGTGTCGTAATTTTTCAAGGTCAAAGAAGACACCAAGAACCATCCCACCAGTTGAGAAGGCTTCCCGGATGTCATGGTCTTGTTTTACAAGGGGTCGCGTCGAACGATTTTTGCGAAAGCCTAAACTGGAAGTTTGAAAAAGGCTTGCGACTCTCCAGAACAGGGAGAAAGCGCCTGAAACATTTTCTCCAATTAATTTATCAGGTATGGGCAGGTACAGTGGAAATTGGTCTTTGTTATCCGCCGCTTCCGGATCTTTTCCCAGGTTTGGGATAGGGAAATTCAAAGCTGCAGTCCAAATAGATGGAAAAAAGGATTCGATCCAGATTCTGTTATATAGATCCAGGAAAAAATGCTGATGCTGAGGGATGTATAGTGACGGGGAGCATGATATACGAACATCATGTCTGGACGCAAAGCACCCGTCTTTGCTTCTCGCCGTGCAGTTTGATACCTCTGCAAGTGTAAAAAGACGGGTATAGGTATGATCTTCCCCTTTCGCTGTGGAAAAGTCTGGCAGTGCTGTGTCAGTTCTCAGTTTTTGAAAGGCTTCAGTGTAGCGGAATGAACTCGAATGGCTAGGGAAGCTATAACCTAACGCATCCGCTACCACCGCAGGAGCGGAGATCGTATCAGTTATATCAGGCCCATAACGGAGGACTGTGGGTGAGGGAGATTATTAGATCGACGAGATATTTTCTGTGTAACATTCCACACTAAAGGAAGGGGAATTGTGGATTTAACAGTCGATATGTAAGTTCGAAAATTTTGTTTACGCGTTTGACGATTAATTCGCCGAGATTCGCTGCGAGCTTGCTTTAAAATAAATCATGTTTTGGGGTGGTACGGGTCTTTTTGTATTGCTTGTAGAGTTTCTTCTTCCTGGCTTCGTAGATCGTTGGGACCACCAAGGGGTTGCAGACCGCCTGCCTGAGGAAGACTGCGGGATGCAGCTTCCGCTGCCCGAGATGCACTTACTTCTGGAAGCAAGAAAGGTTCATCAAAGTCGGAATCGGTTATTAAAAGGAGAAAGAGGGATAGCTGTGGCCCTGATAAAAGGAGCCCACTCCGCTCTGTCATACGCCAGCTGGAGTTTGGTTTTTGCATTGGGCTTGGAACAGGCTCATTTAATGCTATTGGGTAATGATCACTGCGCGATAAAATAATCAAAGCGGACCAGGTAAAACGATCATTAAGGATGGGAGGAAAAGGAATATCATACAAGAAGAAGTGGTGTGTATGCTAAACTTTCAAGGTAGGGAGTCTGTGTTAAGGCCATCCAGGGAAAAGGAGGGGTTAGAAGATCTATTGATCTTGGACTTGGTGAAGTGACAGAGTCCCCCATAATGGAGTGCGGAGTTGAATAGTCACGCTAGTAAGCAACCGGAGTAGGGAGCTGTTTCAAAAAGATCAGCTAAGTTCGACCTTAGTAAATTCACTACTCGGAGCTAAGTAGACTGAACATATAGTAATGTCGATGGAAAGTGAATTCTTGCCCGCTACTACTGCATGAGTTTGGTTGGAGTGGGAACTGGGGAATAGGGGCCCTAGATTTTGTGCATGTATTCCTGCCCTCCCCTACATTGTCACCATCTTTCTATAGAAGTTAACGGCGATTTATATTCAGACGGTTGAAAGAAGTAGCGATGACATAGTCGAAGTTCCTGCAAACATATACACTTTTGGTGTACATATGTTTATTAGTTGAAAAAGTTCTTTCGAAATTAGAGTAATAGCCACGACAATTTCCATTGAAGGAAAGTAGTCATGATGAGTTATGAATATTATGGTGGTGGTCTATTAGAGACAATTGTCAATAGATGTGACTGGGGGTAATGTTAGAGGTGGATACAGATTGAGAGGGAAGGTTGAGGCGTGGGTCTCGGCGAGGAGGGAACAAAACCTGGGGGGCCAGGGTAGTCATACACCAGAGATTTAGGTTGTATGACCTCTTTTAGGGAGGAGTTTTCAGATGTATTTGGTGAAAGAGCTTCACCATGAATGCGAGATAAGTTGAATTCAACCAAGTCCAACTTATTATGTGGGTTTGATTGGTCAATAGAAGAGCAACCAAAATGCTCGTGTTTATTAATGGGAGTGGAATCAGTATCTGCCAAGTAAGCAGATTCAAGAAATGTGTAAGGGATGTGGAGTTGCTTCCATGGAACTGGGGAAGGAAGATGTTACCGGAAGGTGTCATCTTTTTGAGAAGGAGTTGGGGTCGCGATAAAGGGTTCCAATATGGGATTCGTTGGATTGACAAGTTCCGATACTGGAGACTTTGCTAGTAATTCGTCGTGGGAGTGATTTTGGGAGATTGGACGATTTAAGTTAGAAATGAAGACCTCTGGTCTCCCTTCATGCCTCCAATAGAACCAGAGCGCTTAGAGCGCTTGTGGCGTTTGCGTTGGACAGTCTTCCATTCGCCTTTCTCGGAAGCGCAGGAAGTATTAGAAAGAGAATGGTTCATCACATCAAGCTCCATTTGGGAGTTGTTTTCCATTTCATCTGTTAAGATATAGAATCCCTTGGGGAGCGCTGAGATGGGAAATTCAGAAGAAGAATTTATAGGAAGACTCGGAAGAGCTAGAATTAATCCTGCCCTATTAGAGGGTTCATGGCAGGCTGTCCGATAGCTTTGCGATTGCTTGGGTAGCAATCTATTACAGTAGTTGATTTTGTCCTTGAGTGGACTTATGGGCGAGGTCTCTTCTGAGTACAATTTGTTACGTCGGGTTAGTGTGTTTTTGTTTAAAAATCGACGCTCTGTATTTTAACGATAATCTTTAGCTTTGGCGATTAATTCTTTTCTGTCTTGGGGACATCTTTTCAGGAATTTGAGTAACGGTGGGAGGCGAATCAAGGGACAAAGAGACAGTCCTCTTACAATAAGTTTGGAGAAGCTCATTGGGTATGGCATGGGAACAGTGTTGTCTTGAAAAGAAGTGTTTCCAAGATTGTGTTGGATGAACCGAGCTCAGTTTCATTGCTGTTTTGTTGAAGGTTAGTACTCGGGAATAGGGTTGTTAATGGCTTTTTGGTCAAGCAGATTGATCAAGGGCTGCTTTGTTCAATTTGAGAAGTCCGGTGGACGTGGGCAAATACAGGCAGATAGGATACAGTACTGCCTGAGTTTCGCTGGGATTTTGGGGAGGAGTTCTGCTGGGATGAGTTTGTGTGGGTGGATTAGCACGCTGAGGAGTGGGGGCAGCAGTGATTGTGGCGTAGGATCGCTTTGGTCTTGTAGGATATTTTTCAAATCAAGCTGGCGTATGGCATCTCTCCTGCTCATTTTGTGTATGGTGCCATAATTCCAGAACCTCCTGTTCAAACAGGTAAGCATGGGGCATTTGAAAGAAGAAGCACTGTGGGTCCTCCACAGTTTCTACAGTTAGGTATTTTCAGCAGGGAATGTGAAATTCCTCTCCGCAGACTGGGCATATTTCATCCGGTCCCCTTCAGTATTTTCGGGGATGACCAAACGGTTGACATTTAAAGAGCAACGTCTGGGTCGAGGGACAAACGTGCGAACACTGTAGCTTGTAAACCCTATTTTTACCTTTGTAGGTGGATGAGAGGGGTATTAAAAGTCAGCAGTAAACGAGGATTTGGTTTGTCAGGAGTTTCCGACGAGGGGGACCTCTATAAACGTTTGTAGCGGAAAATCTTTTCTGTTGGGAGATTTTCCATGATAACAGCTGTTACTTCGTCTTTCTGTTCATAACAGTAAATGGTGCCTTTAGATTGTGTTTCTTATTTCATTGGGAGTAGAAATAAGAGGAATATCTGCAAAGACGTTAAGGATGAAGAATAGCAACTTTGATTTTCGGTAGTAGCTTGTAAACGAGAATGGAGACCCATTTCTCATTAATTGATGGAGGATCTTCAACGCCTAAAGTTTTTTTCAAGTGCATTACTGATAAGAATGGTTCTGTGCTCAGTAAGAGCTTTGAAGGTAGTGGATGCAGAATGTGATAACATCGGAATCGATTGTATCTGCTGACATTCCTGGAGGGGGTGCAGCATATGGAGTGAACGAAATGAGAACGACTGTGACGAGGGGCACTTGGCGGATTGCCCGCGAACGTTTGGGCACCTGGATGCAGAGGCGTGCAGGCGGACCTGACGCCGGCAGATAGGCAGAGGCTTCAGGTGAAGTGGGGGGGACAGGCATGCAATGTTCGAAGGTGCATAAATTCAAAAGAGTAAAGTCATTTATGTCGTCCACGGTTCGGGAATCTTTTATATCCATCAGTTTCGAGGCTTCGTAAGGTTATCCATGTGTATATTATATTAAAGGGGTCCCCCCTCATGGGTGTCGAGCCCTATGAGGTTTTTGCCTGGAGGACCGCGCTAAGCGGCGGGGAGTCTCTTATTATAGATGTTCCAGAGGGGTCAGGGAAAAAAACCCAAACCTGTTGCTGGGTCGTGTGTACCGAATCACGAATAGGTGATGCGGCTCACACCCTTTCAGCACAGATGACGCCAGATCCCCCTCCGTAAAGAAAGAGAGTCATTGGCGTTCATCTACCCCTCTAAAAAAAAAAAAAAAAAAAAAAAAAAAAAAAAAAAAAAAAAAAAAAAAAAACCCTTCTTCGCTCTAGGACGCTGAAGGGCGGGTGGTATATCCGTATATCCCGCCCAACAGCATCCCAGAGAGCCCCCCAACCACTATCAAGGTGAGCGACGACTGGGGGATAATAATAATAATAATTTAATAATAATAATAATAATAATAATAATAATAATAATAATAATAATAATAATAATAATAATAATAATAATAATAATAATAAAATAATAATAATAATAATATAAAATTTTATCTTGATTAATTATAATGATTTATTTAATATTAAAATCATTCATGCTCCTTATATTTCTTAATATTTTAGGTAATTTTAATATATAGTAAGTATCTTCTAAACATTGATTTTAAAAATTTTTGATGTGAGAATATGGACAGACATACAAAATTCTAGTACTTTAAATTTAGAGTTTTTAAATTATGATGCATAAACGTAATCTTCTCCAGTTTCTGGTGTAATATTTCCTCACTTAATCGTCAAAAATAATCGCAGAAATTGACGATGCGATGACGATTGAGAAAAAATATGCGCGATTTTGCCGTTTATGACGATGACGATGATGGTTTACGATTATCGTAATATATATTATATATATATACTTAATACTATATATATATATATATATATTATATATATATAATATATTATATTATAATTAAATATATATATAGTATATATATTATATATTATATATATATATATATATATATATGCAATTATCTTGTCATCACCAATTATAATTAAAGTCTTATTTATAAAATATTAGTTATTTATCTGTATAATTATATATAATTATTATAATTATTTATAATATTGAGAGGGGATAAAGTGTATTCGATAATGAGTGCAGCAATATTTGGATTAATAGGATGAGAGCATGTTGTTTTAAAGTGCCTACGCGAAGCCCCTTGCATTGAGCGAAACACTATTACAGACTTGAAATTAAAGTCTATATTTCTACATAGAACGTTGGAAAGTATAAATTAATAGAAGATGGAAAAGTGTTTCAGACCTTACTTATAGATTATATGACAGAATGAGCTTAGCGTCTAAGATTGAGGTTAGAGAATTAAACACAAAAATATGATAGAAGTAATAACAAGAAGTGATTCTGAGCACTCATAGGGTCACGTCCCACGGAAGCAATAACCATTCCATAAGAACACCCAAGGTAAAGAAATACGACCGCAAGTCCTACCAGTTTGCGGCAGATAAGTCACAAAAACGTTTCCTCGCTTTAGGCAGCTGTCTTTATTGCGGAAGACTTGAAAAGACAGAAGTGGATACAGAGATAAGAAATTGATGAGAGGAACGTAGAGACAGGAAAGTATAAAAGAATAAGAAAAATTAGGTTTTAAGGGTTGTTGGGTTCATCTCCAAGCCGATCATGGATACAGGCAGAGGCCTGCACCATCTGATCAAGGTTATTCTGGGTTGAAAAATGGAAGGCAGGTTCAGCGTCTGTACCTTAAGA
>JABUQX010107512.1:37500-56542 GCA_015478945.1 Trachelipus rathkii
CATTCTCGATGAAAATGCTATAGTTGAGTGGAAGATTATGTCGAGTAGTAAAATGAAGGGATTGAGTGTTTGGGGTATTGAAATGAACCTTGTTCTCAATGCTCCAATTAGAAATTCGATAAAGGTCAAAGGTTAGTTGCTTCAAGACTGCATCCGTAATAATGAGCCACTTGCTGTTGGATGGGACATTTCTCAAAATGAAATTAGTAATGAAAGGTGGAGTCGTCGGTATAGGAATAGATAGAAGAAGGAGTAATAGAAAAGGTCATTAATGAAAAGTAGGAAAAGAGTTAGAGAAAAGACAGAACCCTGATGAACACCACTATTTTTAGATTTAAAGGATGAACGGAGGCCTTCTACAACTGCGGCTATAGATTGGCCGGAGAGGAAATCAGAAAGAAAGTTGCAAAGAGAATGATAGATGCCGAAGGAGGGAAGTTGAAGTTTATAAATCAAAGCTTTGTGCCAGACGTTAGCGAAAGCTTGCGATATGTCTAGCGCCACAGAAAAGGATTCACCGAAATGCCGAAGGGCTGAAAACAACGAATCAGAGAGAAGGGAAATAATATCGCTGGTGAAACGCTTTTTACGAAAGCCATATTGGCGACCGGAGATAAGATTTAAAGATTTAAGCTGTTTCCAATTTTTTTTTGTTAAGGATAGATTAGACGATAGGACGATAGTTTGAATGTTGGGAAGAGTGCCTTTTTTCTGCCAGGCTGAATGAGCAGGAAGGTAACATAGAAGTGGATAGACAGAGACGAAATAGTCTGCCAGGCAGACGCAAGCTCTGAAGAACAGGCTTTAAGAACCACAGGAGTAATATCATCAGGAAACCATACACCTTTTTAGTGTTAAGTTCAGAGAGAGAGCGGAAATAGCGTCTTTTGAAGAAGTTACGATCTTTGACATAAATGAGTTGGAAGTAGAGAATGAGGAGTAGCACCGGAACTTGCTACCGAAATCTTCTTATGGTGAATTAGAGGCAAAGATTTAAGCTAAGAGTTTTGCTTTAGCGAAAGGTAAAACGGCAGTTGTGCCTTCGGATTATACTGGAGGAGGGAAAGAGGAAGAGACAAAGTTAGAGTTAATATTTTTTGGAAAATGTCAGAAAGGATGAGAGGAAGAGGAACCAAAATAATTATTGCATTTTCTGTGGAGAAAAGAGTTTTTAGTGTCAAAGAGAATCGATTTTACACGATTCCGCAATAAAATAAAAGTTGTCTGAGTTTTTGGAGTTTGAAGACGACTGTAATTCCTGAAAGCAGCGTCCTTGTGGCCAATAGAACGAAAACGAGCAGAGCTAAACCAAGGTTTGCTAGGTTTAATTGAAGGGAAAGAATATGGAATGTACGCTTGCATCCCAGGAAGAATAACCTCATCAATGCGTTCAGCACACTTAGATCCCTCCTACGTAAGAAGTAGTCATCCCATAGGAAATTAAAGAAGTACCACAGCAGGTCTAACCAGTTAGCACCACCGAAGTGGCAGAAACGTTTCTTCGCAGTAGACTGTGGTCTTTCCTGCTGAAAACTTGAAGATATAGAACTGGATACAGTTCTGGATACAAGGTGATCTGAAGAACACAGAGGAGTAAAGAGTTTAACAGAATAAAGAGAAAGATCAGAGGTTATGAAAAGGTCTAAAATGTTGGGTCATCATTCTTCATGACGATCAAGGATACGAGTAAGGAGCTGCACCAGCTGTTTGAGGTCATTCTGGATATAAAAATGGTGAATGTTGAAATCACCAAGAATGATGATTTCAGCGGAAGGTGTGGAAGTGAGTATGTGTTTCTAATTTGGAATTTAAGTAGTCGAAGAATTTAGGATAGTCAGTTGAGTTATGAGACAGATATGCAGAACAGATGAATTTAGTATCAGACTGACAGGATAGCTTGAGCCATAAGGTAGATGCCAGCTCAGAAACACGAGAACAAGCAACACTATGGCACATATAGGTACAACAACTGCCTTTGGCTGAAAATTGAGGATGGAAACGTTAAGGGTCAAGAGAGTAGGGTTTGCCATCAGAAAGCTCAAACACTTCAATTTCAGTTAAGAAAAAGAGATGAAGTTTGAAGGGGAAAGTTGAGGATGAAAAGTGGAAATTAGATTTAAAACCGCGAAGTTACATAATTTTAAAAGAAAGGAGGCCGGCATGCAGAACAGACCGCATTTCGTGAGGCACCAACCGCAACGCCAAGGCCGTCAACTAATTATAACCTCATTATAAAGTTTATTTATTATTAATTATTATTATTATTATTATTATTATTATTATTATTATTATTATTATTATTATTTTTAATATTATTATCTCTATATATTATTATTATTATTATTATTATTATTATTATTATTATTATTATTATTATTATTATTTATTATTATTATTATTATTATTATTATTATTATTATTATTTCACTTGGTGTTATTAGACAGCTCCAAAAGGTTCCACCGGAAACATTGTTTGGGAAGTGAATTTTATGAAAGGACTTCCTCATACGTTAGTTGCAGACAAACTCATAGAAGACCAAATTAGAAAATTAGGAGAAGGTGATATATATATATAGTATATATATATATATATATTATATATATATATATAATATATATTATATACTATACTATATATTATATATATATATATATATATATATATATTATATATATATATATATGATTTATATATAATAATATAATATTATATATATAATATATTATATATATAATATAATATATATATTAATATTAATATTATATATATATATAATTATTATATTAGTGTTGCCCCCGATACCAAAATTATTAGTCCGATACCGATCCGAATACAAGTACTCATAATTTTTTCATCCGCGAAACCGATTACCGAAATTTTGCGATGACCGATAACAAATATGATTTACCGGCCCCACAGCTTAAGTATAAAATATAATATATTTTATATAGTATATATAATATATATTAGTATATATATTAATATATATATATATATATTAATTATATATATTATATATATATTTATATATAATATATATATAATATATATATATATATATAGCGAAGCACTGTTAAACGATAACATAATATTCCTCTTAGCGCTGCGGCGGTGCCCCAGGCCGTACCTCGCGACGCAACGTGTTGCTCGGCGTATCGTTTAAATGTGGTTCTTGGATTAGGAATCATCAACGTTTTATTAAAAATAAAATACTTTAAAAATTATAATATATATTATATATATATTATATATATATATATATGATATATATATTATATATATATATATATATATAATATATATAATATAATCTATATATAATATATATATATATATATAAAGGGTATTCATTTGGAGGTTTGTTTTACGATGTAAATAAAAGACATAGCATTGAAGCTTATGGTGAAAAGTTTATTATGAGTCGAAAGAACAATTGGTATGGCATTTACTTTTTAAAGATTATCTCATTTAAAGTTGCCGCGACTACATTTAAATATTCCATACCTGAAGGTCCAATTCGTGAACTGACGGCGTTCGAAGTATAGCGACCGGTATGTCGGAATAACGCGAGCTATGTTGGCTTCTAAAGCGTCGATGGAGGCTGGGCTGTCCCTGAAGACCAGTGATTTCACGTAACCTCAAAGAAAATAATCTAATGGTGTGATATCGCACGATCTATGAGGCCATTTCACAGGTCCAAAACGTGAAATCAATTGCTCACCAAAATGTAACCGTGAATGGGGAACGCTATCGCGGCATGATAACGGAATATTTGCTGCCACAAATTGAAGCCCGTCGCCTCCGTGAGCTTTGGTTTCAACAAGACGGCGCTACTTGCCATACAGCGCGAGAAACAATGGACTTATTGAGAAATCATTTTGGTGAGCAATTGATTTCACGTTTTGGACCTGTGAATTGGCCTCCTAGATCGTGCGATATCACACTCATTGGATTATTTTATTGGGGTTACGTGAAGTCACTGGTCTTCAGGGTAAGGCCAGCCTCCATCGACGCTTTAGAAGCCATTATTGCTCGCGTTATTCGAGACATACCGGTCGCTATATTCTGATTTTCAGGATGGACCATTTAAACCGTAGTTGCGGCCAACATTTAAATGAGATAATCTTTAAAAAGTAAATGCCATACATTGTTCTTTCGACTCATAATAAACTTTTTACCATAAGCTTCAATGCTATGCGTTTTATTTCCATCGTAAAAACAAACCTCCAAATGAATCACCCTATATATATTATATATATATTATATATTATATTATATTATATTATATATATATTATATTATATTATATTATATATATATATATATACCTATAATATATATATATATATATATATATATATATACTATAGGGTGATTTATTTAATACTTTATTTGGACTAATTTCTTTATTTCTTTCTTCTTAATTATATTTTAGGTATATAATAATAGTATTAATTACGCACCTTTGTTTTTTTTTTTTTTGTTTTGTTACTGAGAGCGGACCTCACCAACAAAGGGCATATGCCGTCCCTCCAGGCAGACAAAAAACTGCCCTTCAGGCTACCACGAGCTCAAGGCAAGTGAACCCACCTGCACGAGAGCCCGAGATACTCTCCCCTTTGTTATTTGTTCTGATTGGAAGTTTTTCCATAAATGAAATCTACCTTTCTCCGTAATTTTTTAGCTTAGCCTTGTATCCTCTAAATTTTTTTGATAACTTGTTTACTCGTTCTCGATAACACTATCGCCCTCAAACTAACTACTGCATAGGATGTTCCTAACTTCCTGTTACGCTCGCTTCCTATCATTCTCCAATGATCTTCCATTTGGCAGATTAGGAAACATCTTAAACAAAAACTTTCCACAATGCCAAACTCATTGGCAGTTTCTTTAGGGATTTAAAGAAAGCATCTCCATGAACTTGAGGTCACACATAGTTTACAAATATAAATGTGCCGACTGTAACGTCGATTATGTAGGTCAAACTTCCTATATGTACTAAAGATGCGCGAGCTTCAACACATGGGCCATTTCCTTTTTCGAACTAAATCTCCGCCATCTCAACCAGAAGAATTTAGCCTGTCAGAAGATCAACTATGACCTTTAATATGCATTACTGCTATATCTTCTTCAAAAATTCTCCATTCTTCAAAATGCTTCTACAGATGAAGAATTTAAAAATTTGGAATCTTTAATATATAAAACCCATTAACTTACTTAACATCCATAAAGACCTTCTTTGGCAGCTCCTTGATTGCCTGAATTCTTACAAACGAACATGATATACTTAACGAGGTTTACTTTTGTTTTGCAAACAATTGGAATCAGCTGTACCAAAAAAAATTGATCAACTATTGTGATGGAGTTTATCGATTTGGAAGAAATTAGATTTAAAGCTGATTTTATTGAACGAAATATTCATCAATTCAAACGGGCCTACAACGTCCGTTATTTTTTTTTTTGTTTGCACATTTTCGTAAGAAAGTGTTAAAATTCAGCAATCACTAGAATATGCAACCTTATATGAATTAAGGAAATTTTCTTACGTTTTTGAGCTATTTAACAAAAACACACAAACTCGAGCATTTCTTACGTTTTGTAAGATTAAATGCAAAAACGAAAACCCCTATATTAACATACAGTATGTCAGATAGATAGGGAAATCATCAGACAAATTGCGGATATATATATATATATATATATATAATATATATATATATATATATATTATATATATATATAATATATATTTATATATATATAATATATAATATATATATGAAATCAATTTAAAGACGCAAATGTGTGGTATCGGTTTAAGGGTATCGGCCAAATTTTACCGATACCGATACTGCAAACTCTCAAAATTTCCGATACCGATACCGATACGCTCAAAAATCCACCGATACGACACCATGGTAATCGTGCATTCACTAATATAATACTATATGATAATTATATATATATATATAATATATATATATATATATATATATATATTATATATATATATATATATATCAGATATTATATATATATATATATTATATATATTAGTGATGAATCGAATAACCGAACCGCAACTGCACATATGTTGCACAACGCGCAACCCCCAACCACTTGCGGTTTTCACTGGTCTACATAACGAACTGCAACCGCAACCGCCGTTGTCAATGCTCTAAAAAACCTGCATGCGGTTGTCAGGAAGTTTTCTTTTTAAAAATACTCTCTTATGCCATCCAACGTTTTTCCTCTCTCTTTATATATATATATATTATCTATATATATATATATAATATATATAATTATATATATATATATATATATAGTATATATATAATAATATATAGCTATATTATATATATATAAGGGAAAACACAATAAACGTGTGAATATAGTATTTTATTATAAATCCTCACATAAAAATAAAACAAAAGAAAAATTACAAAAACGCACGAAATATACTTTCGAAGAGAATTCCACTCCCGATTTGGCTCGTAATAACTAACTTCAATAAAATGTAATTACAAATTAGTAGTGTCATAATAGTTGGTTGATCAAGTGATGTTATTATTTAGATTTTTCATAAAATAAGATTTTTGAAAATTAAAAAAAATAATAAAATTGGTAAATTCACCAAGAATAAGATTTAAAACATTAAGATTATTTGCATTCTTAGTTAGAAAAGATTCTAATCATTGTTTGTAACATCGATCCCATGTTCCTTCTCTTCTCTATGTTTTTGCAGGGATGAGTTACTGTCGCAAATTTTTAGTGAGAAAGAATGTGGTATAGGTATCTTTTAAAATAAAGATAATAGTGCCTTTTCCAACTGACAATTTTAAAAGATACATACCTAAATATTTTATGCTTGTTTCAGGTGTCCCCAACACCACTAAAAAAAATTCCTACTAAAATTTAAATATGATGATTCAGAAATTAAAAATGTTGGTGTCTATAAAGAACCTAGCAAAGATTGAAGTTCTTTATATATTGGAAAAACTTTGGATTTGAAAAGAAGAAAATACCAACATTCTTACTCTCTAAAAATTTGTGACCGTAACTCATTCCTGCAAAAGCATAGAGAAGAGAAGGAACACAGGATCGATGTTGCAAATATAGAACTGGTATCTCCCGTGATAGACATTTACAAAAGACAATTATCAGAAATTTTTAAATCAAGATTGTAAATAATTTTAATGTTTTAAATGCAAATGCTCATGATGATTTTACCAATTTTATTCTTAAATTTTTTCAAAATGTATTTTTTATGAAATATCTAAATAACATCACTTAACAACAGCAACTATTTTAAGGAAATAATTTTGGTCCTTAATTTAATAATTGTTTTATTTACGAGCCTGAATGAGGAGAGGCGGTATGTCCTCTTGAAAGATATGTTTTCGTGATTTTTTGTATTTTTATTTTTGTTTTATTTCCTGTGGGTTTATATATATATATATAATACTATATAAATATATATATAATATATATATATATATAATATAATATATATATATATATTATATATATTATATCATATATATATATATCTACTGATGATTTGGTTTGTGTGACGAATCGGAAGAGAGTTTGAAAAAGATTGGTTAGATAGATTTGGTAGGGTGTGGTAAAAGAGGGGTTGCAAGTGTAAACGTTTGATAAGAGTTAATGGTTTATGGTTGCGGAGTGGGGACAGTCTCAGGTGAAGTTATGTTAAAGTGTGATCATGCTGGAAAGTGTCTGAGTTTAAATATTTAGGATATAAATGTTGGATAAAAAGGGAACGGATGATGCCGAGTGTAAGTAGGAAAGTTGCGAAGTGCAGAAAAGGTGCTGTGCATTAAATCGTTTGTGGATTGTAAGGACTAAGTCCTTTAGTGCGCTAGGGATGCTACATGAGGGATGTTGTTTCCCTGTGGTAATGTATGTAGTGAGGCTATGGTCCGGAATAAGCGGTTTTAGATTCTAAAGTCCATATGTGTCAGGATGCGACAATTAGGGTCGTGTTAGGTGTGAGAAGACATTGATAAATGTGAAAATGTACGTATTTTAAGAGTTGTGTGGTTGTGAAGAAAAGGTTGGTAAATGAGAGAATAAATGGAAAGTACGTTTGAGGAGGTTGGTCATGTGGCGGGATGGATGAACAGCCGTGGTTAGGGCGATATATAGTGGTGAGTGGTGCTGGGAATCGACCGCTTGGGAAGACGGAAGAAAGTGGATTCAGTCATGAAGTAATGCCTGGAGGAGAGAGTGTGGAATGTTTGTCAGAGGCGAGAAGAAAAGGTGCATAATAGAAATGAAAGGCCGGCTTTCTGAGGGAGCATGGTTGTGGCCCACTTGGCCAAGGAATGACCCCACATTGACGAGATCCATAGTGAGGGTCCGTCGCGGTCCCGTGAAGCCTAAGGTGAATTTTCTGACTGCGATGGATTTTCTCACTAAAAGGTATAAAGGGGATGGTAAGCGCTGGGCTTTCTTTCGATTGCGTCATACTTCTCCTACTACCGTTTTTCTATCCGGTGCATGTTGAGCACCTTACCCCAGTCTTGGGGAGAGAAGGTGGTGATGATGATGATGTATGATATAATATATATATATATATATATACTATATACTATATATATATATATATATTATATATATTTATATATATATATATATATATATATATATATATATTATCCTCACCAAGCACACTGGTACCTCTTGCAAACAGAGGCTAAATTCCACATTAAAAGACGTGAAATTTAAGTCCATATTTCAAGGTTAATAAAAATAATAATAATAAATAATAATTAAATAACTTTAATTATTATATTATTAAGTATTATTATTTTTTTATTGTGTTTACTCTCTTTATATTTTTTTAATACACTAGTAGTAGTAGTATTTAGTAGTAGTAATAGTAGTAGTGATAGTAGTAAACATAAAAAATTGATAAATTTTGTTTTTTATTGTACTACCGCAACCGCTGTTATTGAAAATTTAAGAACCGCAAAAAACCGCAATTGTGGTTATGCAAAAATTCAGCTTCGCTCCATCACTAATATATATATATATATATATATATATATATATATATATATATTATATGATATGATATATATATATATATATATATATATATATTATATATATATATATATATATATAGTATATATACTATAAAATATATATATTATATCTATATATTATATATATATCAGCTATTTGGTAACATATAATTAAACTCAAAAGATATTACATGGGTTTACTTAGAGTATTCAAAGTTTCGAACACATCAGTAGTAGGAGATGCCTTCCGGACTTACGGTCGCTTTTAACCCCACGCTGACCTTTGTACCTAGGCCCTCTTTCCCCACCCTACCTAAAATTTGGTCCAAACCGTTATTTTTGAGCCCAATTTTTTACCTGCCCTTTGACCTTTTTTTCCCTCGACCTTTTTTGACTTGACCTTTTTGGGACCAACCCTTGGTCTTCCATGGGTCATTTTTGGCCCACGGTATTTTTTGGGAACCCTAATTTTTTTGGCAACCCTAATTTTTGGCAACCCTAATTTTTTGGCAACCCTTCGAAGAAGGGTTGCGCCAAACGGTTGCGTCAGCAACCGTTGTACGTACCCCACCCCTAATTTTTTCGACCAAACCCTTTGGTCTTCCCATGGGTCATTTTTTGCCCACGGTAATTTTGGCCACCCTTTAGGGGCTTAGCCCTATTTTTTATGATGTCTTTACAACCTTTTTTGTCCTAGACCTTTTCTCCAAAGCTTGCCAGATAACATGGTCAATTTTTGACCACGGTAATTTTTTTGGCCCTTGCTTTTAAGGGGCTTACCTTTTGATGTCTTAACCTTGTTTGAACATGATATTTCGGCCTTGACCTTGCCAGATAACATGGGTCAATTTTTTTTGGCCCACGCTAAATTTTTTACGCCACTCGTGTCCAACCCGTCACATATTTCGTTTCTAACTTGAACGTATGTTGAATCTAGTCTAACTGAACACTCTTACACACACACACACACACACACATCACACACACACACACACATCACACACACATCAACACACACACACACACACACACACTTACACACACAATTACACTTATACACACATTCACTATGACACTTATACACACATTTAAACTATGAACAGCTTACATTACATAGACACTTACAATTTACACTTACATCACACACAGCACACACACACACACTTACACTTATACACACATGTCACATAATGACACTTATCACTTAAACCTACACTTAATTTCCATAAGACACTTACATTTACACTTATACAGCACACATACAAACACACTGCAACACGCTTTGGTCCGTACAAATTGTCCAATTTTGACCACGCTAAATTTTTGTCCTTCTTTAGGGACTTAGCCCTTTTTTTGATGTCTTAACCTTGTTTGACATGATATTTCGGCCTGACCTTGCCAGATACCATGGGTCAATTGACCCACGCTACTTGGATGGCTTTGGATGGTTTCCCAATCACAGTATGAAGTATCTAGGGATGTTTCGTTATTAGTGTTTCTATGAGTATTAGATGAGTGCCAGGTGAGTGCCAGGTGAAGTGCCAAGTGAGTTGCCAAGAGTGCCATGGTCAGTGAGTGCCATTGAGTGCCCAAGTGGAGTGCAACAATAGTGCCAAGGTGAAAGTGGCCACATAGTGCCAGCTGAGTGCCACTTTTTCCAGCCTTTTCTAGCCTCCCCTGCGCCTAGAATAGCCCTAATCATGAGTATCTACCCCCTAGGTTATAAGGTATGAGGAATCGACTGGTGTATATTACAAGCCTGCTAGGATGCTTTCTACTATGAGTTAGTCTTTTCTAACACTTATAGCCTATATATATATATTATATAATATATATATATATATATATATATATATATATATATATTATATATATATATATATATATATATATAATATATATATATATACTATTACTTGCAACACAGCCTCCACCACATACACGACTGACCACTTATTACACAATTCACTAAGACACGTTATACACAACTATTGCCTACTTATAAGCGCTTAAGCTCTCCAATAGACACTTAATTAAACATATACAACTTACACTCAAGCCCCGCACACAGATACACTTACGTTTACACCCACACACTTGATATTTTGATGCCTCAACTTTGAAGGGTCTCAACTTTGATGCATCAGCATTAATGCCTCAACTTTGATGCCTCAACTTTGAAGGTCATCTTGATGACTCATCTTGATGACGTCATCTTTGATACCATCTATATTGATGATTTATCTTGATGAAATCATCTTTGATGGCTCAACTTTGACTACCCTACGTCAAAGAACAGAGTTAATATTAATGTCTTCCCTAGATCATAAGCTACCCACCAGGGCGCAGCGTGCGCCCTCCGCGTGAAGGCTGACAACCCCGCACCCGAGTCCGACTCCGCCGAGTCGCCCTGCCTCCGCGTCCCCGCCCCCGCCGCGTTCGCGCCTCAGGCGCAGAAAATTACCCGCCCGCCGCGTGCGCCCGCAGGCGAAATTCCCCGCACGAATGAAAAATATATATATATACGATATACTACTATATGAGGCATTCATTTTTATTTCATACTAAACATTTCAAAGAATTTCTTTTCAATTATACTCAATATTCCATTCATTTTTATTTCATATCTTAATACATTTTTTATTTTTAAAACATTTTAGCGAACCTAAAACTGTAACTCATTATCAGACATCTTTTTATATTTTTTTTTTAACTTAATACTTTTTAATTTATAAATTTTTAAAAATTGTTGTAAGTAGAAAACCAGAGTGTCTGATATATAAACATTTTACTACAATTGTTATACGAATTTTATTAAAAACATTAACAATTACATACCTTAAAGCAGTAAATCAGTAAATCAATTAGAGGTTTTACCTAACAACTAGGGGGGATTAGTATGCTTTTGTTTGTACTGTTTTACTGCTTTAACTCATGTTTTACCTGCTTTATATTTTACTGCTTTAACTTATATGTTTTACTGCTTTAACTCACAGATTTTATTAACATTACATACCTTAAGCAGTAAATCAGTAAATCAATAATAGAGATGTTACCTACGCAACAAAGGGATAGTATGAGCTTTTTGTTTTAAACTGTTTTACTGTCTTTAACTCATGGTTTTCCTGCTTTAACTCATGTTTTTACTGCTTTACTCACATGTTTTACTAACTTTAACTCATATATTTACTTACATTGATGTTTTTTTATTTTGTTTTAATTCTTTTTAATTTTATTATTTTTATTTTTTATTATTTGATTTTATATATTATTTTTTATTTTTTTATTATACTTAGTAGGGTTATTTACTTCATGCCTATTGTTATTATATTTAGCACACACACACACACAACACGACAACATACACAACACACACACACACACACACGCACACTCTTACAACCATAACGTATATTTTAATGTAAAACATTTTTATGTTTTTAATTAAACACGTACATTTATATTACTCCCTTCAATATAACTAAAATTATTTCAAAGTTTCTTACAACTTCTATAATAAATCCATCATTATCTTTGAACAAAGAATTTATTATTAACTGTTTATACTAGAGCATTATAAGTTTATAACTATCAGTTTTTAAAATAATTTTTACTAAAATTTTATGAATTTTTATTAAAAACATATATTTTTACGAACCTTAAAGCAATAAATCAGTAAATCAGTAAGCAGTAAATCTAGCACACCTCTACACCAAGCTATGCGCAGTTTTGTTCCTATTGGAACCTTACTGGCCTTTACAATCATTGTTTAGCTATGTAATCAAGTATAAAAATAACAAAATAAGTTTTTCTCTGCTAACATAACATGTATATTTTATTAAAATCATTCTGAGTTTTTATTTAAAAATAACAATTATAGCAACCTTACATTATATTATTCGCTCAGACTGTTAACTTGAAAATTATCTTCAACGTTTTTTTAAATAATTCGGATTTTCTTTATTATATTATTATTCATCTATATTTTTAAAAAAAATTTGGAAAAAAAAAAAAACGAAAATCCATCACGAGAAAACACAAAAACCCGCACTCCTTACAGATACGAAAACTGACCTCTCTCTGTAAAATGTTTTGAAATAACTACTTTAGGTCTTAAATTTTAGGATAATCCTTTTTGTGTACCGCCGGGGCGATTTAGGCCTAATTCCCGGTCAAAATATATTTCAAGCTGACCTTTTATTGTAAAATTGTGCAATAACTACGTTAGGGCCTAAATTTAGGTAACAATTTTAGGATACAACCTTTTTGTATCCCAGGGCGGATTTAAGCTAATATAACTAGGTCAAAAGGTAATTCCAGTATAGACAATATCATTGTTATTATAAATATATTTCAAAGCTGAAACCTGCTCGGATATCGGTAAGATCCTTTAAAGCAGAGTAAGAAGGGAATGTTTTCGCTTACTTTGTCGATTGGACGGATGTATCCTTATCTCTATATGAACCTCGTATGTGATTGGTCGAGAATTATTTATCGCTTAGGTATGAAAAACATGTTTTTTCATTCCGTGAAACCTGGGGTTCGCTTATTTAAACTCTTAACATACATGTAATTCTTTATTTTTATAACTTAAAAAACTTTTACTTTTACATTAGAAATTTAATAATCTTATCTTACAATTAATTTATATATATATATATATATATATATATATATATATATATTTATATATATAATATATATATATATAATTATATATATTAATATAATTATATATATAATAATAGATATATAATAATATAAGGCTAAAATTACATATATACAAGAGTGTTAAATATATTTACAATGATATTTATATATATAAGGTTCCACATTAAATATAATGCAGGAATAATTATATATAGTAACATACTTCCACTTACATTTTTACAATCATGATGTTTTTATGATTTTTAATATTAAAATTCCTCTAAATCTTTGCAAATATGCCAATCATTTATATATCATTATCGATGATATAGTTTCGTTATCTCAGTTAATTACGTCAGTTAAACATACGTAAAAAGTTCCCGCTCAGATATCATAGTATATTACAATCTGGGTCACCTGCATAAATACTTTCTTGCATTGTTTTCTAAGTAGATAAATGAATTTCTGTACGTCTATAGAACTTAGGGAAGCGATCGATGATAGCCGTAGGATCATAATCGATCAGGGTTTTCTTAAATGCGTAGTATTCTTGGTATAACATATAATGAATTACGGTTACGTAATTAGATAACACATATGTCTTCTTCAGCTGCATTAACGTCGCTTACGTACCTCTAACATATATTTCAGCTGCGTTTAGGCCTGAAATGTAGAATCAAATGAAATGTAGGTCAAAGTACTGCTGTTTCAATTTTCCTCTCCCATACAATCTAACTTCCTAAACTGACTTATGTTTTGAGGTTTATAAAATGCCTAGAGTAAGTTGCTTATCGCTGGTTTCTTCGCCCAGGTTAATAACTGTTTCGGTCCAGTTTAAAGCTGAGCTTGGTTTAAAGTATTCTGTAAACCACTCTTCAGTGTGATTACATATACAAAGTAATTCATCTGGACTCATGAAAATACGCTTTGTATTATAACAGGGTGATTGGGTAGCACACTTGAAAAATTCAAATCCATCGGGTTTTCCTTTATATAAGAATGAAACCCTACTTCCGGGATCTTGATTTCCCACTGGACAATGTCTTGTATGAGGTATAGCATGTTAAGGTGAGAATCATGATATACACTTAGTGAAAAATAGAGCACTTTTATTACAAATCAGAGAACTTGTTGTGCACCGCTTAACAACCAAAACGAGTATGATTTTAAATGAGTTTTCGGTCTAAACACGGCATCCTCAATATAATTTTTCATCGCAATTTCACAGGTTAAGGTTCAGGTTACTGACAAAAGAACATGTTTTTTCATACCTAAAAGCGATAAAATAATTCTCGACGAAATCACATACGAGGTCATCTAGAGATAAGGATTACTCGTCCAATCACAAGTAAGGAAAACATTTCCTCTATCTGCTTACAGATCTTATACCGTCAGCATGTTTCACGTTGAAATATATTATAATATACAATGATTCTTGTCTTATACGGACTTACCTTTTGACCTAGTATTAGGCTTAAATCAGCCTGGGATAGCAAAAAAGGTTTATCCTAAATTTATACCTATTTAGCCTAACGTAGTTATTCTACCACAGTTTACAGCTATATATATGGTTCAGTTGTTATATATATTATTTTTGACCGGGAATAGGCTAATCGCCCCGGGTACAAACAAGGATATCTAAATTTAGAACCTAAAGTAGTTATTTCAACACATTTTTACAGAAAGAGGTCAGTTTCGTACTGAAGGAGTGCGGTTGTTGGTGTTTTTCTCGTGATGGATTGTCCAATGTACATAGATAATAATAATAATAATAAAGAAAATCGAATTATTTTAAAAAACTTTGAAATATTTTCAGTAACATCGAGCGAATAATATAAATGTAAGGGAATAATTGTTATTTTTAAATAAAACTTAGAATGATTTAATAAAATACATGTTATAGTTCATACAAAAAGAACTTATTTTGTTTATTTTTTATACTTATTACATAGCTAAACGATGATGTAAAGCAGTAAGTCAATAGAACAACACGTGGCATAGCTTGGTGTAGAGAGTGCTCGTAACGGGGCTTGCCTTACTGATTTACTGATTTATTGCATTAAGGTTAATAATAATAATAATGTTTTTAAAAAATTTCATAAAAATTTAGTAAAATTATTTTTTAAAACTTGATAGTTATAAAATTTATAAAACAAAAAGTATTAACAATTAATAATAAATTCTTTGTTCAAAGATAATGATTGATAATTATAGAAGTTTTAAGAAACTTGAAATAATTTTAGTTATAATTTTGAATGAGTAATATAAATTTACGTGTTTAATTAAAACATAAAATGTTTTTAATAACTATACGTTATGTGTGTAAGTGTGTTGTGTGTGTGTGTGTGTGTGTGTGTGTGTGTTCTAATGATAATAATACCAATAGGCATGAAGTAAATAACACTAAGTATATATAAAAATAATAAAAATAATAATAAAAATAAAATAATAAACAATAAAAATAATAAAATAAAAAGTATTAAACAAATAAAAAAAACCCATAATGTTTAATAAATCTAATGAGTTAAAGTAGTAAAATACATGTGAGTTAAAGCAGTAAAACATGATTTAAGCAGTAAAAACATGAGTTAAAGCAGTCGAAAAACAGTAAAAACAAAAGAACTATATCCTGGTTCTAGGTACTCCTCTATTGAATTACTGATTTACTGCTTATAGGTATGTATGTTAATAAATATGTGAGGTAAAGCAGTAAAAACATTAGTTAAAAGGAGTAAACTGAAGTTAAAGCCAGTAAAACAGTAAAACATAAGCATATACTAATCCCCCTAGGTGTTAGGTAACACCTCTATTGATTATATATATATATATATATTATAATTATATATATATATATAATATATAATATAATATATATATATATTATATATAGTATATATATTATATATATATATATATATAATTATTGTATTTTTATGTTATTAAATTTCTAATTAAATAGTAAAGTTTTATTATCCTTAATTTTTTTACTTTTTAAATAAATATTACATGTAATGTTACGAGTTTGTAAATAAACGAACCCCCAGGTTTCAGGATATGACAAAAACATGTTTTTTTTCATACTAAAAGCGATAAAATAATTCTCGACCAATCACATACGAGGTTCATATAGAGATAAGGATTACTCCGTCCAATCACATAGTAAAGGGGAAAAACATTTCTTCTTATCTGGCTTAAAGATTCTTACGTTCCAGCATGTTTCAGTTGAAATATATTTTATTAATAACAATGATTCTTGTCTATACTTGAATTACCTTTTGACCTGGTGTGTTAGGCTTAAATCAGCCCGGAATACAAAAAAGGTTTATCCTAAATTTAGGCCTAAATTTTGGCCTAACGTAGTTATTGCACCACATTTAACAGAAAAAGGTCAGTTTTTGGAAAATATATTTTGACCGGGAAATTACCGGCCTACAATCGCCCCGGGGTACAATAAAGGATGATCCTAAGATTTAGACCTAAAGTAGTTATTTTCAACACATTTTACAGAGAGAGTTCAGTTTCTCGTATCTGTAAGGAGTGCGGTTGTTGTGTTTTCTCGTGATGGATTGTCAATGTACAAAGATAATAATAATAATTAAGTAAAGAAAATCCGAATTATTTATAAAAAACTTTGATAATATTTCAGTTAACATTCGGAGCGAATAATATAAATGTAAGTGTATAATTGTTATTTTTAAAATAAAAAAACTTTAGAATGATTTTAATAAATAAATGTTATGTTAACAGAGCAGAACTTATTTTGTTATTTTTATACTTATTACATAGCTAAAGATGATGTAAGGCAGTAAGTCAATAGAGAACAAAACGTGGCATAGCTGTGTAGAGGGGTGCTCGGGGCTTGGACTTACTGATTTTACTGAATTTATTGCCTTTAAGGTACGTTAAAATTATATGTTTTTAAATAAAATTTCATAAAATTTTAGTAAAATTTAAAACTTGATAGTTATAGAAAATTGTCTTAAACAAACAAGTATAACATTAATCAATAAATTCTTTGTTCAACTAGATAATGATTGAAATTAATTACTAGAAAGTTTTAAGAAACTTTGACAAATAATTTTTAGTTATAATTGAATGAGTAATATAACTGTACGTGTTTAATTAAAACATAAAATGTTTTAAATAAAATATACACGTTATGTGTGTAAGTGAGTGTGCGGGCGCTGTGTGTGTGTGTCGTGTGTGTGTGTGGTGTGTTTGTGTGTGTGGTGTGTGTGTGTGTGTTCTAAATAATAATAACAATAGGCCAGAAGTAAAATAAACTAGTATAATAAAAATAATAAAAATAATAATAAAATAAAATAATAAAAATAATAATAATAAAATAAAAAGTATTAAAACAAAATAAAAAAACATAATGTTAATAAATATATGAGTTAAAGTAGTAAAACATGTGAGTTAAAGCAGTAAAACATGAGTTAAACAGTAAAATCAAATAGTTAAAGCAGTAAAACAAAGTAAAAAACAAAAGTCATACCTATCCCCTGTTTGCTAGGTACCATCTCTATTGATTTACTGATTTGCTGCTTTAAGGTATGTATGTTAATAAACTTGTGAGTTAAAGCAGTAAAACATAATAGTTACAAGCAGTAAAAACAGTGAGTTATAAGCAGTATAAAACATGAGTTAAACTGCAGTAAAAACAGTAAAACAAAAGCATACTAATCCCCCCTAGGTGTTAGGTAACACCTCTATTGATTTACTGATTTACTGCTTTAAGGTATGTAATGTTAATAAATATGTGAGTTAAAGCAGTAAAACATATAAGTTAAAGCAGTAAAACATTAGTTAAAGCAGTAAAACATGAGTTAAAGCAGTAAAACAGTAAAACAAAAGCATACTAATCCCCCCTAGGTGTTAGGTAACACCTCTATTGATTTACTGATTTTATCTGCTTTTAGGTATGTAATGTTATGTTTTAATAAAATTTTCGTACAATTGTAGTAAACTAAAATGATACATCAAAGACACTCTGGTTTTTTCTTCTTACATACAATTTTTATAAAAAATTTATAAATTAAAAAAATATTACGTAAAGAAAAATTAAAAGATGTCTGTAATGAGTTACAGTTTTAGGATCCTAAAAATGTTTTTAATAAAAATGTTAAGTATGAAATAAAAATATGACTCAATAATATTTGAAAAAATTTTGAAAATGGTAAGTATGAAATAAAAAATGAATGACTTAATAGTATAAAAATATATATATATATATAATATATATATATATATAAATATAATATAATATATATATATAATATATATATAATATATATATATATATTTATATATATATAATATATATTATATATAT
>JABUQX010107513.1:0-36271 GCA_015478945.1 Trachelipus rathkii
CATGGAAGGATCACAAGAAGAGAGAGAGAGAATTATTTCTTCCCATCCATCGTCTATATCGATATCGAACTGCCGAAAATGCCTTTCTTTCATTTGTTATCTTTTCTATTTTTCTTAATTAATATTCATCCTCAAGAAAACGCTTTAGATATCTTCTTTCAAAATATGGATAGGTTTATTGGTCCACAGAAGAAACGAAAAAGAAAAGCATACTTTCGGTCGAAGACAAAAGAAATTGGTTTTATTTCGTAGATTATTTTTTTAAGTTCTGAATCTAAATTTTAACCTTTCGATTTAATTATTTGTTTTTCCTCTCCTCTTTCCTTTACTAAGATACCAAGTTATTTAAGTTGAATCTCAGGGTTCTAACTCTGTTTCGCAATCTTCTTGACGATTTATCCACGAAACTCGGACGAGTTTCCGTATATTTTATTTCATGTTTTCAAGCGCCCATAGTTCTTTTTCTCAACCGTGTAAATAAAGCAATTCGAGGGAAATATATTTATTATCTATCCTTTTGTACGGCTCGGTTCTCGAGTGCAAAACGCCGCGAGCGCAAAAAACAAGTTGGGATTTATCATAAGATCAAAGATTCATCTTCAGCTTTATCCGGTAAGCTGAAATTGTTACCGAACCTAATTAACGAACAGTTTTGTTGCCCCAGCAATCGTATTGGCAGTTTAACTTCCGAGGAGCGGTTGGTTCTCATTTCTTATCTCCGTAAATTTTTTTTCCAAACACTAGCAATGTTGGAAGCAAACAGCTCGAATCCAATCTAGAGCTCAAATTGATAGATAAATAAATTTGAATCTTTTTTAAAAACAACAATTCTTGTTTTGATTTTTTTTCACCTAACCTATCGTCTGACATTAGTTCCCGATTAAGGCGTAGTGCAGCTGCTTGTACGATATAGAAGAGAACATAAGGCAATATCCTAGCTTAAAGACCGATACTTTTAAATCTTTTTATGCTTTAAGCTTTTAATTTTATTTTATTTTTTTATTTTCTTAGTCTCAATGTGTGTATTAAAATTTCTCCAAGAAAATAATACACAAAATTTTTAAGTCCAAATTATGTTGTTTCGGAACTTTTGGCACTGTAGACCTTCGGACTTATAGTCATCCGATCCGGCGTCTCATTGAATGACGTCAGTAATTGCGGATTGATTAAGATAGTTTTAGCTTAGTGTAAAACTGGTATTTTGAAAGCAATTCAGCGACCTTCTTCGATTCACCGTAAGGGACACTAATAATATCAAGCTGATCGTTTCGAAGGGGCCGAAAAACGACCTAACGTGATCGGCTGACGCTTTTTAGGGTATAAACTTGAAGAAAATCTCGAAAGAGAAAAATTTATTTTTTCAGAGTCCATTATACGGTTTGACTTTGAAAGGGACGATTATCTATTTTTTTGAACCCGAGTTCTTTTGGTAGTTAATATAGGAACGGATTTCTACTTCTTACCAAGCCAATTCATTTTCATTTGCTTTTTTTTCCGCGTGTTTTTCCTCCAACCTAAAGGGGGTTTTTGAAGCTGTTCGACGATACAATGGGAAGAACTTTTAAAATATAATCTAAAATTGTTGTTGTTTTTTATAAAGGTCTTTTTTGATTCGGTACATACTGGAAAAATTTCCGGATCTCTAAAACTTATTAATTAATACTATTTTTATTTTTTTAAGGAATAAAATTTGTATGAATTATCGTATTATTTAAACCCGTTCACGTAGCTATGTCTTAAAAACCGATTCATTCTTTGAGATAAAATCATAATTCAAAATCTTCGTTAAATTGAACAACCGGCGATCTATGACTCACATAGTGACCGCACTCCTTCGGGAACCATATGGTCACAGGCTCTTTGTCGCAGATATTTGACAAATAATTCTCGACCTTAAAAAACAAAAATTTGTGGAAAAAATTTTTTTGGGGAATTTTAAGATTTTAACACTTAGATCTTCGATCTATATCATTTCAGAATATTTTCTTTTTTCAATTTAGCTTTTATTTAAATCTCTTTTCATTAACATTGTCATTTTTAGAGTGTGACTAAATTAAAATAAATTTACTTGTGAAAAATACGAATGAATCTGTGGAGAATCGCAAAAGCTGCCTGAACGCTTTCGAGCTTACGCATTTCTTCGTTAAGCTTAAAGTATTTCTTCAAACGATCATGACGTACGTAAGTGACCGGCCTCATCGGAAACTATAAATAAGGGTCGACAGTTTACTAAGCGCAAATTCGATAGCTTTAAAATTTTTTTTGTGACATTATTTGATTGTAATATATTCTTTTCATGATTTCTTGTAGATTTTGGTCAAATATGTGATAGCGGAAGGTCCTTCCTGTAGTCACTTACTATCGCGCTGTTGAGCGGAGTTCAGTTTATCCCTAAAAAAGGTCTCGTGGCGCGAGCACGTTAGGTCGTCTTTTCGCGTTTCTTTCGAAAACGTCCTATAAATACAGCGTGTCGCCTTACGGAATCGCCCAAAAGCGGCTGACGCTTTGAGTCATTTTGTTAAAGCTACAGTATCTTCAACCGTTATGACGTCATATCGTGCACGCTCATCGGGACTAATATAAGTCGAAGATTTTCTAAGTGCAAATTCCGAACCTTATTATTTTTTTTCTTGTGAACTTTAATTATTATTATTTTTTCAATGAATTTTTTTAGATTTCGCCCTTGGCTGTCGACTTTATCAGTTCCCTTGCGGCTGACGGTCACGCATCGTGGTTGATTGAGCGATAGTTTATTCCCTAAAGGCGCTACTGAATCTCTCGTTCGGCAGTATACGCGCCGGTGCCAAACGGAGTCACGTTAAGGTGCGTTTTTCCGGTATCCCTAACGTCGCAAGATGGAATAACGTTATATTACCAGAGCTGTCGACCTTACCGGGAATCGCAAAAAGCGCCTGACGCGTCGTAAGTACCATTTTGTTAAGTGCTTAAAGAATATTCTTTAACCTGATTTTGACGTCTATGGACGCCCTCATCGCGAACCTACTATTAAGTCAAGTTCTAAGTGCCAATACCGAACCTAAATTTTTTTTCGTGAGTAATGATTATTATTATTTTTTCATGAATTTTTTTAGATTTCGCACTTAGGCCTTCGACTTATAATCAGTTCCTCTTACCTGACTCGTCACTATATCGGGTTGAAAGCGATAGCTTCCTATCGCTAACGAAGGTGTCGCGCAAGCACCGTTACGGTCGTTTTCGTTCCGCTTCGATAACAGTCACCTATATAGGTGTCGGCGTTACGGGAATCGCAAAAGCGGCTGAACGCTTATACGAGTCATTTTGTTAAGCTTACTAAAAGTATCTTCAACCGGATCTATGACGCGTATGTGACAGCTCTCGGGAACTTAATATAGTCAAGTTCTAAGTGCAATTCCGAAACTTAAATTTTTTTGTTGTAGAATTATATTATTTCATTTTTCTCATGAATTTTTTTCAGATTTTCGCGCTTAGGCCTTCGACTTTTATCAGTTCCCTTCCTGACGTTCATATTCATCGGGAAAAGCATTGATAGTATTATCCCTAAACAAATGAGTAAAGCCTAGGCACGTTAGGTCGTTTTTCGATTCCCTTCGAAAAGTCACTCTCATTGATACAGTGCTCGCACTTCGGAGAATCGCAAAAAGCGGACTGAACGCTTTGGCAGTACCATTTTTGTTAAGCTGTGTAAAGGTATTCTTCAACCGATTATGACGTTGCATTATACGTGCGCCTCAGTCCGTGAACGTACATAATAAGTCGAAGTTCTAAGTGCCAAGTTCCGAAACTTAAATTTTTTTTGTGATTATTATTATTATTTTTTTCATGAATTTTTTAGATTTTCGCGCTTTGGGCTTCGACTTATATCAGTTCCCCTCCTGACGTCACTATCGGGTTGAAGCGATGTTTATCCCTAAAAACCGGTCATGTCGCACGCGAGCACGTTAGGTCGTTTTACGGTTCCCTTCGAAAAGTCACGTTAATAATAGTGCTCGCTTACGGGATCGGCAAAAGCGGCCTGAACCGCTTTCGAGTTTCCATTTTCGTTAGCTTAAAGTATCTTTCAAAACCGATTAAACGTCAACTATAGTGACGGCCTCATCGGGAACTATATAGTCGAAGTTCTAGTGCAAATTCAGTCCGAAACTTAAATTTTTTTTTGGTGACTATTATATTTTTTTTTCATGACTTTTTTCTTACGCATTTTTCGCGCCTAGGCACTATCGAACTGTATATCAGCTTCCCTTGCCTGACGTCACCTACTTATCGGGCTGAGCGATGAGTTCTATCACTAAAAAGTGTCGCTAGCGACGACGTTAGTCGTTTTTGGTTCCCTTCGAAAAAAGTCACATAACAATAAGGTCGCCTTACGGGAATCGCAAAGCGGCTGAACGCTTTCGAGTACCATCTTGTTCCAGCTTAAAGTAGTCTTCCAAAAACCGACTCTATGGTACGTCACATATGACGCCTCATCAGGGACAACATAATGATAAGTCGAAGTTTCTAAGTTGCATTCCGAAACTTAAATTTTTGTTTTGTGAGATTTATTATTATATTTTCATGACATTTTTTAGATTTTCGCGCCTTGGCCGTTCGACTTATATCATATCCCTTCCTGAAGTCGCACTATATCGGGGTCTGCAGCATCGATAGTTGTATCCCTGATAAAAAGGCTGTCGCAGCGAGCACGTCTTAGGTCGTTTCGGTTCCTTTCGAACAAGGTCACGTTATAATACCGAGTGTCGGCCTTAACGGAATCGCAAAAGCGGCGTGAACGCTTCTCTGGAAGTACCATTTTGTTAAGCTTAACAGTGATACTTCAAACCACTTATGACGTACCTATCAGTTGACGCAGCCTCATCGAGGAAATATACTCAAGTCGAAGTTCTAAGTGCAAAATCCGAAACTTAAATTTTTTTGTGAATTATTAGATTATTATTATTTCTTCATGAATTTTTTTAGATATTTTCGCGCGTTAGGGCTTACGACCTCATACTATCAGGCATTCCCTTGCCTGACTGTTCACTAAAATATCGGGTTGAAGCGATAGGTTTAGTCCCTAAAAAGGTAGCTCGCGCGAGCACGTCTAGTCGTTTTTCGTTTCCGCTTCGAAAGATCACTATAATACGAGTGTCGCGCTTACGGCGAATCGCAAAAAGCGGGCGCCTAACGCTCTTGAAAGTCACCATTTTGTTAAGGCTTAAAGTATCTTTACAACAACCGACCTATGGACGTCATATAGTGAACGCCTCATCGGGACCACCTACTACCTAAGTCCGACAGTTCTAAGTGCAAATTCCGAAACTTAATTATTTTTTGTGATTTCATTTATTATTATCTCTTTTATGAATTTTTTTTAGATCATTTTCGCGCTTGGCTTCGGACTTTAGTATCAGTTCCCTTCCGTTGACCCGTCCACTATATCGGTACAATTTGAGCGATTAGTTCGTTAATCCTAAAAAGCGTGCTCTCGGCGCAGGCACGATTCTAGGTTCGTTTTTCGGTTCCTTCGAAAAGGTCACTATAATTTACAGTTCGCCTCGGGAATTCGCGAAAAAGCGGCCTGAACGCTACTCGAGTTACCACTTTGTTCAAGTCTAAAGTATCTTTCAATACCGATTATACGCAGTATCAGTGACTCGCCCTCATCGGAGAACTAACTTAAGTCGAGTTTTCTAAGTGCAAATTCCGAAAACTAAAATTATTTTTTGGTGATTATGATTAATACATTTTTCCATAATTTTTATTTAGATTTTTCGCGCTCTAGGCCCTTCGACTTATATCAGTTCCGTTCCTGACGTCACTATATCCGGTTGAAGCGTTAGTTTATCCCTAAAAAGGTGTTCGCGCCGAGCCGTTTAGGTCGTTTTTCGAGTTCGCCTTCGAGAAAAGGCACCTTAAAACAGTGTCGCTTTACGGGATCGCAAGAGCGTGCCTGAACGGCTTGAGTACCATATTTGTTAAGCTAACAGTATCTTTTGAAAACCGATATGACAGTCATATAGTGACTTGTCGGTTCTAACAATAAGTTCGAAGTTTCTAAGTGCAAATTCGAAACTTTAAATTTTTTTTTGTGAATTATATTATTATTTTCATGATTGTTATTTTAGATTTTCGCGCTTAGGCCTTTCGACTTATATCAGTTCCCTTCCGACGTCACATATATCGGGTTGAAGGCGATAGTTTATCCCTTAAAAAGGTGTCGCGCGGCACGTCTAGGTCGTTTCGTTCCCTTCGAAAAAGTCACTATAATATAGTGTCTCCTTGCGGGAATCGAGAAAGCGGCTGAACGCTTTCTGAGTACATGTTGTTAAGCTTAAAAGTAATCTATCAACCGATTATGACGAATATCGACTGACGCCTCATCGGGAACATATAAGTCGATGGTCTCTAAGTGCACTAATTCCGAAACCTTAAATTTTTTTTGTGAATTATTACTATTATTTTTTCATGAATTTTTTTAGTTTTTCGGCTTGGCCTCTTCGACTTATATTCAGTTCACCTTACCCTGACGTCACTATGATCCGGGTCTGACAGCGATAGTTTATCCCCTAAAAAGAGATGCTTCGCGCGAGCACGTTAGGTTCGTTTTTTCGGTTTCCCTTCGAAAAGTCACTATATATAACAGTGTCGCGCTTACGGGCAATCGCAAAAGCGCCTGGATCGCATTCCGGTCAACCATTTTGTTTAGCCAAAGTATCTTACAACACCGATTATGGACGTCAATAGTGACGGCCTACATCGGGGAACTATTGACTATAAGTTCGAAGTTTCTAAGGTGCAAATCCCGAAACTTAAAATTTTTTTTGTGGAAAAACTATATTATTGATTTTTTTCATGAATCTTTTTTGAATATTTCTGCGGTTAGGCCCGTTTCGATTACTGCTATCAGCTTCCCTTACCTGACGTACCTATATTCCGGCGTTGTCTGAGCCGAGCTGTGTTATCCCCTATAAAGGGTGTCGCGCGAGGCACGTTAGGTCGGTTCTTCGGTTCCCTTCGACAAAGTTCATACTATCATTACCGGGTGTCGCCATTTACGGGAATCGCAAAAACAGCGGGACTGAACGCTTTCGAGTACCATTTTGTAAAGCTTAAAGTATCTTCAAACGAATTATGCACGTACATATAGTGACGCCTCCTCGGGAACTAATATAAGTCGAAAGTCCAAGTGCAAATTCCGAAACTTTAAATTTTTTTTTGATGAAATCTTTTATTTATTATTTTTTCATGAATTTTTTATAGATTTTCGCGGCTTAGGCCCTCTCGACTGTATATCATTCCCTTTCCGTGGATCGTCACTACTATTCGGGTCTTGAAGCCGATGTGACCGAGAATCCGTGGCGCGGGAGCACGTAAGGGCGTTTTTCGGTTCCCTTTCCGATACATGAGCAGCTATAACATAGTGTCGCCTTACGGGAATCCCAAAAGCGGCTGAACGCTTTCGAATAAAATATATTGGAAGCTAAAAAAAGCTATCTTCAAAAACTCAGATGGTTAGGGATAAAAAGATAATTTAATGCCTATAATATGCAGGCGACACTTAGATTATTAAGTCGAAGTTCTAAGTGGCCAATTCCGAAATACTTAAACTTTTTTTTTTTTCCATGTTCTGAATTAATCTATTTATTAGTTGTTTCCCGATGAATCTGCTTTTCCCTAGTATCGTTTTCGGCCCTGGCTCAGGCCTCTCGACTTATCATGCAGTGTCCCTTCCTGACGTCACTATATCGGGTTGAAGCGATGAGATTCTTCTAACAAGGTGTCGCGCGAGACGTTAGGTCGTTCTTTCGGCTTCCCTGCCGAAACAAGTCCACTATAACATAATGGTTCGCCTTACGGGAATCGCAAAAGCGGCCTGAACGCCTTCGTGCAGTTACCATTTATGTTAAGCTAAAGTATCTGCTTTCAGAACCGATTATGCGTCAATTATCAGTACCGCCTACATCGGTGCAACTAAATAATAAGTGATGGTCTAACGGGCAAATCGAAACTTAAAAATTTTTTTTGATCGATATTTATTGTTATTATTTTTTCATGAATTTTTTTTTAGATTTTCGCACTTAGGGCCTTTCGAACTTAATATCAGTATCCTTCCTGCGACACAACTATATCGGGATTGAGCATAAGTCATTATTCCACTATGAAAAGGTGTCGCAGCGAGCGTTGTAGGTGTTATTTCGGTATCCCTTTCGAAAAGTCATTTATATAAAATAGTGTGCAGCCTTACGGCGAATTGGCCAAAAGCGGCGGACTGACGCTTCTCGAGTACCATTTGTTAAGCTTAAAGTAATCTTCAACAGCGAATTATCGATCGTCATATAAGTGACGCCTCATCGGCGAAACTAATATAAGAGTTGCATGGTCTAAACGTGCAAAATTTCCGAAAAGTAATTTGGACTATAAAAAAAAATTTTTGTGATTATTCTTCTTTGAGAAATTTTAGATCTTAGCACTTAAACCATATCGCTTTATACTCTAGACCTTCGACTTAGCTTTATAGCCTATCCGATTTCTATTACTTGACCTCGTCGGACTTAGCCACTTAGACCTCTTCGATAATATACTTGTTAACCTTCGACTTAGCACTGTAAGACTCGACTTTATACTTAGACTTCGAGGTAGCACTTAGACACTTCGACTTTACTTTAGACCTTACGACATTAGCACTTAGGACCTTGACTTAGCCACTTATAGGCTCGCTAGTATACTTAGGACTTTTGACCTTAGCCACAATAGGACGCTTACGACTTATATTAAACCTTTCTGACTTAGCACTTAGACTTTCGACTTATACCTTAGGCCTCTCGACTAATATATTCACGTCCACTTTCCTGACGTCACTCATATCGGTTTTGAAGCGATGAGTCCTTATTCCCTAAAAGGTGTACGCTGGCGAGCCACGGTGTAGTCGTTTTCGCGTTCCTGTTGAACAAGTCCACATATATATTCACTGTCGCCTTACGGGTAATCGCAGAAAGCGATTGAACGCTTCGACAGTTACCATTTGTTAAGCTTAAAGTATCTTCACACCTCGGATTATGACGTCATATAGTGACGCCTCATCGGGAACTAATATAAGTCCGATCAGTTCTAAGTGGTCAACATTCGAACTTATAAGAGATTTTTTTGTGAATATTATTTCATTTTTTTTCATCGAATTTTTTTAGTTTCGCACCTAGGACCTTCGACTGGTATATCCATGTCCTTCCTGACACACATATATCGGGGTAAAGCGATCAGTTTATTCCCTAACAAAAGGTGTCGCGCGAGCACGTTAGGCCGGTTTTTCGGTTCCTTCGAAAAGATCATTTTAATATAGTGTCGCACTTAACGGGCACTCGCAAAAGCGGTACCTTGAAACCGCTTCGAGTACATTTTTGATTAGCTTAAAGTATCTTCAAACCGATTGATTCGACGTCATTAAGTGACGCCTCATTCCGGGAACTGTAACTATTAGTCGAAGTTCTAACGTGCAACATCCGAAACTTAAAATTTTTTTTGTGAAATTATTATTATTATATTTTTTCTCATGAACTGTTTTTTAGATTTCGCAGCTATAGACCTTCGACATCTATATCAGTTCCCTCTTTTTCCTGACGACCACTACATTCGCGGTTGAACGCGATAGCTTTATATCCTTCAAAAACGGCTGTACCGGCGAGCACGTATAGGTCGTTTTTTGGCTTCCCTTTCGAAACGTCACTATACTATAGTGTGTTGCGCCTTACGGGAATCGCAAAAAGCGGCCTTGAACGCTTTCGCTAGTACCATTTGTTAAGCTTACAAGTATATCTTCAAACACCGATTATTTGACGGTCACGTTTGAGTGACGCCTCGCTACGTCACTTCAAGTTGTTGAATATTATGAAAAAATGGCAACACAATGGCATCTCAACCTAGGCATGTAGTTGCACTGCCTAATCCGTATTTGTTTTTTTTAATTTCGGGTAGGAAAAAAATTCTGAAGGAAACAATAAATTAAAAATTTTGGCCAGCAATATCCACGATTAATAAAAATGTTAACATTTCTTTCTTTTGGTGGCACCACCTTAGCATTGTCAGCCCCTTACTTCGCGAACTTGGAAAGATATTACCCCCTTAAAAATGGTAAATAGTAACTTTTTTTTAAATGTTAAAAATTTAGATATTGTAAGCCTATAGATATAGGTTAGAAATGGCCGATTTAGTGCTAAGGAAATCACAATCTATTATACTAAGAATAACCAAAAAGATACAAATAGTACAACATAGGTCATACAGGTTTGAAAATATAAGCTTCAATATTGGCAATCTTACTCGGGAAATTTCCAGGCCTACAATTCTTTATCAATAAGGAACAAGGAAGATCAAAATTTGTGCCAAACGCGTTTAATAAAATCGCGACTAAAAGGGAACGTTACCTCGGTTAATTTTTACAGAATAATTTCGATAGAAAAAAATAATGGTTCTACGTACAATATGCATTTAATCTATCCAATTAGTTTAATGACCTTACTTGCTAGGAAGGCATTTGCTAATTCACTAGAAGCAGTTGCCGCTTGAACTCGTCGCTACAGAGAGTTTCCAATTTGCCTTAACAAAGAAGGCATTTTAAACCAAATAACAGGAAATGTTTAAAGGACTTTTATTAAAAATGGTTCGCATGTGACACAAAAGAGTAGTTGGATCAAAGATTTAGACAATAAAAAAAAAAAAACAGTAATACATGTTTGATGTTGATATCAAAATATTATACTATTTTTTTACAGGTACCCAACCCTTTAACAATTTTAGAAATTCTGTCAATTGCCACCCTAGCTTTTCTAGCCAAACTTTTTCACAGCTCTCCGTCGCAGTCACCGATAGCTAAAATTTTATGTTCGGTTGTTCCGCATTCTGCAGTAGTCTCGAGTAATTAAAAGCCGGAGGGCAAGGAGTTCGGCGCAATTAGCTGCCGAGGGGGGCCGAGAGAGGATTAGCGGACCTAGATTCTGTTCCCTGAATTATATCCCGACCTAAATCGCAATCTCTTAAAGTCTTCGACGTGACATTTGGTATCTTCGTCGGCCGGTTACCTAGGACTCGTCGAATATTAAGGAGATCCGGTTTCACACACTCCGGTCTGCCGCAAATCGGGACAAGTAGGTACCGGTAACGTCTTTGAAGAGTCGTTCTTTCTCCATTTCGTCCGGTGTACTCTTTTCACAAGCCAAACGGCAATCTGTGGTTCTGTAGCGATACGATGCGTGATACTTCTACAACGCTTTTTCGATGGAAGCCCGATCTCGACGTACATCCAATGTTCTTATGGTTTTGGCTGTTAATGGTACGCAAATCAAGATCCCGTTTATCGTCGAAGCGTTTGGGAAAAAGAAGTGGCGCTGGGAGAGGGGTTTCGATTGAGCTCGCACGATGAGGGAAACAAATCTTTAATTTCAATTTAAAACAATGGTGTCTCGTGGATTCTTCTTCGACAACGATTTCGCCCCCCCGCGGCTAATAAACTATAGCTGGGGGAGCTGATGCCGAACCGCACCTATTTTCGTCGTACTCGCTATATTTTTAAATTATTTCGCCAGGCCCCAGGGGACATATTCGGGATTCTCCCCTTGAAGAGTACGTTGTACAGGCCGTCGCGTCCGTCCGCTACTGCTGGTGTAGTGTACCGTTTTGATAATCTCCTTCCGCTTTAATGAAGGCAAACCACGTTCGTCCGAGGCTCAGTGGGGATGAGTTCTCCGGACAGGTTCTTCTCGAGATGGCGCGTTTTGCGTTTGAAGGCGGCGATTTTAATTGGAGGGACGATTTCGTTCTTAGAAGCTCTGACGAGACTGATCGTGACCGAATCGTGATGGAAGAGCTAGGCGACCCTCTTATATTATTAGCGATTATCGTAAATATTAATATTATTAGTTACTCTTGACTCTGATACTCTCATTATATTCATCTTAAGTACAACTACGCCAGAGATCTAAAACTTAATCGTCTAATAATCAGTTTTTCAGGTCCACGTTCCTCGCCGGTTTGGTCTTTTCTGCCTAGCGCGCTCTGCAGCGATTTTGTCGGACATTCGCTCGTCTGCTTTGTTAGGGGAAAAATGAAATAAACATATTTTTAAAATCGGCATTTTTATATTATTTTTTTTTTTACGTTAAGCTTCCAAAAAATCGATTACAGTGGAAAAGGAATATTAGTCTTTTTGCGAGGACAATTCGTCTGCTCTGTAAGGATCTTACCGAACACGCAGCCCACCATGCGAAATACAAAGATCTTCTTCTTGCACGGCGTAGTCGATCTATGCGCAGCTCGGACAAATGTTATAGAATCCGAGCACCGCAGACACTGCAGCTTTCTGATTATCATAGCTCAATGAAATAAAAATTCCGTGTAACAGAGCAGGCCGGCAGAATTCGGCGAGCAACTCACGTACGCCAACAGGTGCGGTTACTATATGTAAAGCGAGACGTCCAAATGTTCTTCAGGCTACATCGGCTCCATTATTTCTCTCTATTCATCTGGCCGATGATAGTATTTATATAGAACGTTTAAAAACTCTTTTTAAAAACAATTATTATGGAAACTGGTGAGTATTGGTGACACTCTATTACGTTGGAGTGGGAATCGTTTTACAACTGCTACCTGTATTCGCTCTCTTTGGCTCATTGACTTTCCTCTTTTAATTTTATTTCTTTATCTCGGAGAACGGACCAGAGCATGATGATTTGAAACAACCAAAATTTCTTTGATCGCTGAAAATTCTCAATCGATTGTTTTTCTTCGACGACTCGGTACCGGCACGTGTTCGCATCCGCTAAGAAAATTTGGAGAAATAATTCTTCTGCTTCATTTACTGTCGGCAGGGTCTGTGCTAAGTTCTTCTTCATCCGGGCGAAAGTAGTAGCTTGTTATTTGCTCAACTTACGAATTTCCTGTCTTTAATTCACCTTGGTTCTGTCTAGATAACGATTTCCTTGCTTCCTCTTGTTCTAGAGGCTCTCCTACGTAATGGATCAACGATTACCAATCAGAACTCGACGACTAACTCTTCCTCACACCAAGCCAGACGATTCTTACTGCCACGCGACCGTGCCCATCTGCCAATGGCCCGCGACCTGACCTACTGTCGGAATCTTCATAACTAAATACTCACTTGCCGATCTGTATCTCGATTACATTATATACCTTACACCTTCCATCAGTTCGGAACGTAACTGGATTATATGCCTCCGTAGCATGGTTCTCAATACATGATCTAGGCCGCAAAAGGAATAACTTGTAAAGGATAATAAATATGCTCAATTGAGCGCAATATCAAACTGCTACCTCGAGAAACAAGATAAATGGCGTCGACCATAGCAGACGCCAATATTGCTGCTAAGAAATCTCTTCTCAAAATAAAACCAAATGATAAAATCATTCGCTCGACCAAGAATAAAATAAGGTTCATCGTAGTCTAAATGACGGAGATACCAGCGCCCATGGAGGGGGTAAGGAGAGAGGACCGACGAGCTCAAGCTGACAACATGCTAGTGAGAAGATAAGACACAAACGTCTCGATACACTGACATACGGTTAACGAATAATAAGTAAATAAATACAGATTAATAAAAAAAATCTTAAAATAGAGAACGTGACATAATCAAATAAAAGGGATACATGCGGGATATCATCTCGACCAATATGTAACCAAATATAACTTCTACGATAGAAAGCAAATTTGATTCTTGCAAAGATAAAAAGAGCGTAGGCTCTCCATCGACAAATCGCTCACCGTCGCCTACACCTGGACTATCTTCGAAAGACGAGTCAAGCCACCCTTCCGTGTCCGAGACGACTGAGAAACATAAACAGTTAAAAGAAATGGAATACCGTCCCGCTCGAGAGGCCGCCAGTGGAAATAACGAGGAGAGTAAAAAGCGCTCTTCGAGAAGTAATTCTTTATCGAGCCAAATAGACAAAAATTCCAGACGCTCATATTCAATTTCGGTCGAAAGGCAACTATCGCCATCCGGATGTAGCGCCAATGATTACAGCGAACCCTTCGACAACGTGTCGTCTTTCAAGAACCGGCGCTTGGTCGAAAGCTCTTCCGAGAAGTGCCCCAATCGTACTTTCTACGAGAATGTTAACAGTAGCAGCGGGAGCAGGAGCCGCAGCAGCAGCAGCAGAGCTTCGCCTTACGCGATTCATACATTATTCAAAAAGTCATCACGCGCGAAGAGTAGTGGCGAAAATCGCAGCGGGGACAGGAGCCGCAGAAGAAGCAGCAGAAGCGATCGTTACAGGGATAGAAGATCACCCTGCGTGATCACTCCGGTGATCGGAAACGCCACGAGGCATATCATCGCCGAATAGGTCACAGTAAAATGGATCTTGGAGAACTGAATTTATAGAAAATCAACCGACGCTAAGCTCTCGGTGGACGGGAGGTTGGCAGATGACGGCGTGCGTCAGCAGGATCCGACCGAAACTCCTGTACGAATAGTATGTGTCTAAGTTCGTTCGTAATGGTTACGTGGCTACAGTCGATCTTACACCAAGCTCCCTCAAATAGTGGTTTCGCCGTTTATGCTGAAGCATAGATTCTCCATTAACGAGAGTAGACCGGACACGCGTCTATGAAGAGTAATCATGCACTGAGCATATTTATTCCTAACATAACATAGCTAAAACAGCACTCAAACGATAATTTTATCCATTCTTGATGTTATGTTCATGAGACCGGTATCACTCCAAGCTTATAGGAGATAATCCGATGGTTAGCTAAAGTACTGATATTTTATAGTGTACGATAATATGTGTAGTGCTCGTACGGATTTCCGTGGCTACTGTAGCACCTTAGTAGATTAAATAACATTGAAATTATACTTTATGTTTAAATCCGTTGTATCCCAATATCGATTCTTGGCTATTTTTCTTTAATGAGCTTATTAAAGTGATATATTCCGGATACTGCAGATGATATGAGAATGTTAGTGGATAAAAACGGATATGTTCCCTTACTTACTCTAGCTACTCCGTTCTAGCCATGGTTGCCTTAGGAAAACTGGTTAAGTAGTAGGCACCCTTACTTCTGCCCAAGGCTACAGGACCCGAGTGCGAAAAATTAAATTTTTTTCCTCCGTGCACATAATCTATTTTTCGGAGAAAGATTTATTTATAAATAAGTTTCTATCGAAAATAGATCTGGTCAGCAGGCCCTATGTACAGTATCGCCTATTGTACACCTTACACACCATTATAATATATTTTATATTCTATGTAATATTTTATATTACATGAAATGTAAAATATATTTTTATCATTTCTCCTGTGTTACCTCATGAGATATGTGGGTAAATTGCGTCTTATTTACCTATATATACTCATGAGGCTAATTAATTAATGACCCAAAATTAATATTTTTTTTATTTATTCCTTAGGAATTTTGGGGTTCCAATTGTACCTGTCAAATTACATTTTTGGTTTCAACCTTACTGCTCAAACAACAACTTGCGTATAATTTCTGTTCCTTTTGGAGTGCAATAAGAGACGTGGTCCATTGAAGTGTTTCTCTCAGCGTCTTACATCGCATCCCATTGCGAGCCACCAAGCTTCACACCTTATCAACACACTTCAAATCCAAAAGTGAGATATGCACCAAAAAGACGACAATATAATTTTTTTCTTTAATTTTTAAAGTCACTTATCTTAACAATAAAGCAAAAAACAAACAGAGTATGTTGCCTTCACTATTGAATCCTTCCATTAAATAATCATTTCAGATGTTAAACATTCTTCTGCTGCTGCTTTTTTCCACCGATCTTCTGGTTTCTACCGAATCCACACTCGATGACAGTAGAATCATATATATATAGCGTATATATATATATATATATATATATATATATATAATATAGTAATTAAATATATATAATAATATCATAACAGTATTATAATAATAATTTATATATATATACTATATATATTACTATGTATGTAGTTAATGGTACGCAACGATTGCACGCTAAAACCTTGAGATCGGACCGTAATACTTTCACTTTTCTGCGTATATATGATTATCGCAGGGTAAGGTTACGGTATCATCCTACCAATTGGAGCGCGGCTATTGTGGTGACGGTAACTCGTCGTACGTTCCATGCACTCCCGATGGGTGGTGCTATTGCCCCTTAAAAATAGAAAATGGTCGTAAAGGTTGAATTTGGAGATGTTAATAGAGGAGAATAAGTAAGTAGGGTTTTTGGATCGAATGGCACTCGGTGCTGTCCCGGTGGCGGGTGCTGAGTTAGTAAAATGTTGTATATAAGTACAGTATTGGTGTCCTTATATACGTTATCGAGCCCGTAAATCTCGAAAATGATGGTTATAAGTTCGTAAAGGGTATCAGGGACCTAGAGGGGGGTTTCTGTAAGAAAAGTAAGATTTAATTCGAAGGAAGGGCTGAAATTGGAATGGTACATAGAAGAAGAGAGAGAAGGATCCTGAACTGAAGAGTTGAGTTGCAACGGTAACCTTAGCAAGCAGCCGGTGCGGTCGCTAACTAATAGACTATTCGTTTAGTCTCATATTGGTATCAAAATATATGTTTATATGGTCGTTCAACTCGAATATGATGGTTTGGGTGTTTGAAACCTCTACGAGGTCGGACCCGCTGCCTGCCTGGCTGCCGACGATATATATATTATAAGTATATGTTATATTTAGGATATATATATTTATATATAAATTATCTATACGTATATATATATATATATATATATATATATTTCTCGTAAAAATAATATATACCTATATATATTAATTATAGTATATTATTTAGAACAGGTATATTATATATATATATGGTATATATATATTTATATATATAGATACCATTAATGATATATATATATATTATCTTAATATATATATAGTATAGTATCTATATACCCACTGTTTGGTATTATATACACAAGGATACATCTATTTTAAATCACTATATTTTACTTTAATATATATATATATTATATATATAGTAGTCATCTATATTATTTTTTATATATCTATAGATAATATATAATATATATAACTAAATTTTTTCTGCGCGGTTTTGCGCTCTCGACGCGAAACCAGCGTGCGAGAGCGGCAATACGTGTTATGTTGTTACATACCGCTATGAATGAGTTAAAGGACCCCCACTTCCAGAGCTCCTCTCATCACATGACTAGTGATCGTAGTGATCTAATGAATTCAAGTCATATTTTGTATAACATAAGCAGTAAATCTTTGAGGTATTTGTTTATTTTATATTTGTTTGAAAAATATATATTTTGAATACAAACGTTTATTCTTTTATGTTTATAACGTAAAAATTGGCGAGTTTTTACATATCCTAAAGGAGTAAATCGTAAACGCAGTAGATCAAAACTAGACAATCTTAACCTTCTCTACCACCATGATCTATTGAGTCTTATTGATTCTAATCCCTTGAAATTCTAATGATCTATGATTCTAGTTGATTCCTATTGATCTATTGATTTCTATTGATACTATGTGATCTATTGAGTTTTTCATTCATATATATTTGATAGCATACGAATAACACCAACGTTTATTCTTTTATGTTCAATAACCTAATTCCCTTTTTGCATTTTACAACCGCACTCTTAGTAAGCGCAAATCAGTAAATAAACGACGCCTGCCCCAAGACACTTCATTGCCAATCATGATCTATGATGCTGTTGATCTATGATTCCAGTCATAATGTGTTTATCAAAATTTATGTTTATACATACCACATACTCATAAAAGTCAGTAATATCGAGGAAACCAACCACCACCTCTAAACCACCTTCAAATTTGGTCAGCTTTCCATGAGCCTTATTAATGATTGAATCTTTCTGATTCATGGCATACCCGGTTTTTTACCAAATAGTTTTTAAGGTTTTAAATATACCCATTGAGAGAAAGAGTCAAAGCCAGTAAATCAGTAATCAATACTCACTTCCCGGACCCCTGATAGACTATCTGTGATCTATTGATTTAATTGATCTTTTGATCTATTGATCTATTGATTTTATTGGAACTCACTACGATTTTGGTATACACCGGAAGGAGTTATTCTTTTTATGTTATAACGATAAAAAATATGTACTTTTACATTACCTACAATTAGTAAAGTCTAATCAAGCACACCACATAACCTTCCTCACACATCTATTGATTGATTGATCTATTGATTTAGCGATCAAAGTCATGCTCTATTTGTATAACTAATACAAATTTTATTTATTTTGTTTTATTTTTTTAAATTATTTTGTTTACTAATATTTGTAATTTGTATGTTATATCTTGTAAAAGCTTGTAGTTTACATACCTAGAAGCATAAGTCCCCTAACCACCCCCCAGCCTATGATTCTATTGAACTATTGATCATATCTAATTCGAAGTATCATTTCTGATAAACGATAAACATAAAATCAAAGTTCTTTATACACTGACCAGCAAATATAGTGCTAACGTAACAAAGTTCAATCAACAGCTGACATAGGCATTCACTAGAACTAAGAATATATTCATAATGGTACAATCGGATAAGCCCTATACACATCCTTAAGCTAGAATAAACTGCTAACATTAACAAAGTTCCCTCTTTATCAACAGTAAAGAACTAACATAGAAACAAAAACGTACTATTCTACCCTCTTCCTCTGTTGCCACTTTGTCAAGATATCTACAAATGTCCAATGTTAATTTTACTATTAACAGGTATAGTAACAGTTCATCAGTAGACCTTGTCTACTTATCATATGTTGATAAGAAACCTGGCCGATATATCAACGTAAAACAGTTTTCCCATTAAGAAAGCTTCATAGCATCACATGAACTAAGAATATAATGACAATCGACAAACGTAAAACTCCTTAAGACGAATAAACGACTAACAACGTCTGCTTTTGTTAACAAAGTTTCTCGAGATCATTAACCAACAGTAAGTAACTAACTCAGCGTACAAAACGTAACCTATTCACATTTTCGCAAGCATATCTCTAACATATCAATGTGAATTTTAACTGGTAAATCCTCTTCAACTAAAATAATTCATAATCGATGTTCATAATTATCCCATTCAGACCAAAGGAATATATGCCTAAAGCATACAAAGTTTTTAACATAACGTATATTTAAAACAAAAATATTGAGTGTTCTGTTATAACAAGAATTGACTTGAATAATAGACGTCAGTCAGATTAATAGTATAGGCGTGGGGACGGGAGTGATGGTGGGTGTTGATTTAACGATGTTACTGATTGTACTGCTTTCAGGGTCTATGTAAGTACGAGAGTTTTTTAAGTTATCCATGACATATAAAAAGTAAAAGTTTTGTGTTATGTTATATAAAAATACGTGACTTGAATCAATAGATCTCAAGAAGATGTCAGATAGATAAAGATAGGGCAAGAGGGTGGCTGGGAGGGTGGTATTGATTTACTTGATTGCTGATTAGGGTCAATGCTAAATACAAAATATTTTTTAAGGTAATACATAATATGACATGGAGTCAATATGATCAATTAGCGTCATCCGCCCCGTGGAGGGAAGGGAAACAGCTGACAAGAGGGAAGGAGGTGGTTTGATTTGTCTGATTTACTGATTTAAGGGATGTAAAAAAAGATAAAAATTTTAGATAAAAATATGACTTGAATAAATAGATAATAGACATGGATGGCAAAAGGGTCCCTGCGGGAGGGTGGTGTTGATTTACTGAACTTTGCTTATTTCTGCTACGGTGTGTAAAAATGCAAATTTTTTACGATATTTAACATAAATAGAAGTACAAGATTTTGTGTATGTTTAGCTTGTTATTACTTGGTACCCTCGTGCCGCACATTATGCACTTTAATCAATAAATCAATTAGAATCAATCGATCAATAAGATTACGGTGGGATGGAAAGGTTGATAGTGGTGGGTGGTTGATTACTGATTTAAATGGTTGTAGGTAGGTAAATTCTAAAATTACTTGTCAATTATCATCATTAAGAAGAAAAAAATTAGTACAAAAAATAAGTTTTTTTCTTTAACAAATGAAAAAGAAATAGAAAAAGTTTTGTGTTATGTTTTACAAATTATGACTTAAATCAATAGATTAATAGATCTATAGATCATGGATGGCAGGAGGGTGCTTGGGAGGGGGGTTTGATTTACTGATTTACTGATTTAGGGTATGAAACAAAACAGTTTTGCTCTCTCAAGCGCGCGCTTCGTCTTTGGTCGCGCTGCGGGCGTGATCGTGGTTTCGCCGGTCGTGCAGCAGGCAAGCAGGTGGGTCCACCTCGTAGGGGTCCAAACACCCAAACCATCATCATTCGAGTTCTACGACATAAACAATATTTGATATTAATATGGGACTAAACGAATATCTATTAATCAGCACCGCAACAGGGTTGCACCGGGGCCGTTGCCAATAAAATCATCCAAGTGTAGGACAGCACCTTGTAAATCTGAGTTTTCAAACCTCTTTTTATAAATCTGTACTTTCTTCAGTAACAATAGTTGGAGGTCCCAGACACCCTTTCGAACTTATAACCATCATATCGAGATCTACGGGATCGATAACTTATATAAGGATACCAACAAATTTATTTAATATATACAAAAGATTTATTAACTCAGCACCGCACCGGAGCACGACCGTGCAACCCGGATGCAGAATCCGGAACCGAAAACCGATCTGTACTAATTCTTCCTCTACAATACATCTCAAATTTACCCTTTACGACATAGTCCTTATTTTAGGGGCAACACCATTCGGGGATGCAGTGGTCTACGGAACTCTCGTCTTAGCGAGTATGGTTACGTAGACACACATAGGTGCCTCCAATTTTAGAATGATACATCGCTAAACGTACCCGGGAGATATATATAAGTTAGCAAAGTGAAAGTTAGTTCGGGGCGATTTCAAGTTTTTTAGCAGCGAATCGTCCATTTACTACTTATAGTATTATATAATATTATATATACTATATAATAGTATTATTATAATAATACTATAATTAATATATATATATTATATCTATTTATTTTATATATATTTTATTCTTTATATAATCATAGATATATATTATATTAGATTATATAATATTATATATTATCTATGTGTTAATATAGTATAAAATAGTCTATTATATTTTAGATATAATATATATTATATTATATGAGTACTATATATTGGCACTGTTGTATTATATAAATATTTTAAAATTGTATATATTCATATAATTATATATATATATATAACTCTAATATACTTATTACGTTCATTTATTTATATGACGCGTATTAGTATATATTGAATATCCCCTTGCTGTGTGGTGAAACTGATATCTAATCAGTGTTATGTTTATAATGGCTTGTGTGCCATATACGGTTGTGCACCTTTGTAAGGGGACTGACGTCAATACTGTGCCCTTCATGTGTAAGCTTTCATTGAAATATTCGTTAAGTATGTTAGCTTAAGAATGTTGTTAAGAGCATTTCAAAGCTGTTAAAAAGCATTCAAGTTGATCAATTGAGAACGGTGAATTGACATGTATGCTTTCGGGCCTCGGTTGGGGGAAAACCATTCTTAGAAGAGCACCGCGCTAGTCAACGATTTCGTTGAGAACCTCGGTCAAGAGATGTTGACATCTGTGAATGCCTGGTCAATATAAATCTTACTGGTATTCAATTTTGTTCAATACTAATTATTTACTTTATTGGCCCATTGAACATGAAGCAATAAATTTATGTTACTATTTTTCAATGTAAAATAAACAATAAAGCATTACGCGTAGAACTAATCACTTCCCCATATACAATAATAAAGTATCTGAGTATCTCAGTTCAGTATATATATATTATAGTAATTATGATAATATACTTTATATATATATATATGCTTATATATAATATTTGATGTAGTATACCTATAATTCTTCTTATATATATTATTACTAACTATATATATTATAAATTTCTAATATTAATATATATATAATATAATATATAATAATATCATAGGATATTGTTTATATAGTAAATACGTTGTAATTGAAGGAATGAGATAAATAGGATATATTCCAATATTGCACGAAATCTATTTAACAATAATATATCGATTACTGAAGCTATGTAACACTTAGGATAGTTGGGAATAACTATTCTCTTGCTGAGTTTATTAATTGTGTCTTATGGAAATTTGGGATTTCTCTTCGATGTTGCTATGTATGATAAGTGTTAAATGACTATTAAGGTGAGACTCACATCATCAGTCACGCTCGATGGGCGGGGTCCGCTTGCCCTGCATAACTTTGGTGGGCGCGTTGCTCAAGAGCCGATGGCATCGAGCATGGAAGCAGCTCAGGGTATACTATAATATAGACTGTGACAGACCAAACCACAGCTAGCATAAAGCATAGAACTGTGATAGGAAGACGAGATTGGAAAGATAAATGATTACTTAATCTCAGAAAAGAATGAAGGTAAAAGCAAGAATACTTGCAGATTACGTTTGTGACAAGGTCACAAGCTAGCGTTAGGGCCAGAGGAGTACACAAAATACAACCTAGTAGGTTGTTTATATACAAATAAAGAAAAAGTTCGACAGACTAATAATATGAGTTTAATGATAATGTGATATTTTCTATATAGGTAATGAGATATTTACAGCAAAGAGTATTTAACATTTTAAATGTACTCCGTTACAATCAAAGACTGGGGGAAATAAATTGAGTATGGTTGTTTAAAAAATTGTATTAAAAAAAATCATGTAGATATAATGATCAAAGGAAAAATTAACTACGTTTGTAATTGGTTTTTGATAATTTGCATAAAGAAGGACAGGACAAGATGAGCATAGATGTGAAGAAGTATTCGAAACGTAGTTTCAGCTGTCACTGATGCTATCGAAGTATTCTGTAATCCAGGTTTAAACAAATGAAATATCAATTACGATTTGGTTGAAAATTAGCTTCTTTTTTCAGCAATCGAATCTTTAAATTCCAAAGAGTAGAATTTGAAGAATATAAAATAACGTGCGGTATGGAGACTGAAACAATTTGTAGGGATCTAATATTAAGAATCTGTAATGCCTTCAATTAGAAGCCGTTTAATCATGCTGAATCGACTAAGATAATGCAAAAGAAACAAGAATAACTTTCAATTATGCGCAGAGACGTTTGGATCTAGTTGGAAGAGAAGGAACAAAAATTGAATATCAGCGCAAGAAGGATACTGAATTGAAGAGGCGCGATTCCTAAAAGTCTGATTCTATAGGAAATGAATTGGTTTGTCAAAAAAAAGAAACGGGCTAAAACAATAAGTTTTTTGGTGAGAGGTGATTTTGTCTAGAAAAAGACTGGCTGCAGCAAATCTAAGACTGGAAATCGCGACAAAAAAAATAAATAAATAAATAATAACTGTGGGGAATAGCCTAGAAAATAAACTTATCAAGCGACTATTAATCTTGAAAAACACTAACACGTATACAACTAGATTGATGTACAAAAAAAAGTACGAATTAAAAGTTGATTATTCCTCTGAGTCGACATCTTTGAGCGGGACGAACCAGTTAAGAAACTCACGCTTGAGTCTATGCCTAAATTTTAATAGCTGATTAATTTAAATGATTAACATAGACTAAATCGACATTGGTGCACATCGATAGCGATTCTGATCAGCATTCGGAAGCAAGGGAGAAGGTTTAGACAAGAAAAGAATGGCGCTAAAACCCAGGGGAAAAGTGGGGTCGTCTAGGGGATACACGAACATCCCCAAGTACTTACGCTTTTTATACTCACGAAGAAGCGCGCGAAGTTGTTTGCGACTCATACGTAAAACATAGAAGTTATAACATTTATATCATTAATTCATGAGAATAAAATATCGAGTGTCATCAAAACGTTGTGAATATTTATAGTATACTCGGCTTATAGCTATAAACCTAAAACATTGCAGAGGAAGAGAGCTTAAAAAAAATGAAAGTAAGCATTTTTTGTGTGCAAACCAATACTTTACCACATTTTTGGAAACTGATGTAATACTACACATACCTCAGAAACACTATTAAACTACTTTACTAATATTAACGTACTGACATGAGTTTTTATCTATACCATCCTATAACAGCCAGCAGAATCAGTATAGTTCACTACAGCACTAAATTGTGTAGAAATTCGGACTTGTCGAACTTATGAAACGCAATAAATGTAGTTATAAAGGATTGTATTAGACTTCCTATGACAATAAGTGTGACTTACCGTAATCGAAATGGTTCACCGGAGGGGGTAACTTAGAATATATCAAAACCAACAATCCAAAGAATACAACGTTTGTGATCTGTTGAGAGGTATACACTTGTGTATATGCTCTGTCACTCAAAATGTAAGCACAAGAAAAAGATAATAATTATTAGGTCGATTGCGTCTAACTTTAGAGTATTTAAATTTATGTATCAGAGTAGCAGCCAAAATGGCTAACTGACTTAAATGTTATGTAATTAAAGAACTAGATTATTCAGAATTATGAGAACTAGAGAAAAAATATATGGGAAATTTTATCTTCTCATGACAATTGAAATATTAGGAACAGTTTCTAATGTCCTATAGATTAACGTATAATTAACAAAAGTAATAAAGTTTTGAAGTCAATTTAAGAAAAGAAGATTTTACATGACCACACACGACACAGCATATAGATATACTATATATAATATAGATTATATTACTATATATATATATATCTATATACTAATAGTCAGGGGAGACTTTTGAGAGAAAAAAATAAGAGTATGGGGATATATAAGATAGTCTAATAAAGAGTATTATTATACTATCGACTACGATCATATATAGTATAATTAGGAACACTAGTAAATTTAGTTACCTGATATGTCGTATAATTATGTAGTTTTCATTATTATTCTGTATAGCGTAACGAAAGTAACATAGATTAATAGATGTACGAGATCGCCGAGCTGGTGTTATTAAGGAATAGAGTTATGAATATAGTGAATGTATAGTATACAAGAATACGTTTGGCTAGACTATTATATATAATAGTATATATCAACTAGTTAATTATTAGTATGTATCTGTGGGGTACAATATTACGGCTAGTACGGCAAGAATAGAATTAAGTACACATATATAATAAAATATTATAAATCTGAGAGCCGTACTACTATTTATAATAGGTATTAGGAGAAGGAAGGCAAGGGAAAGGTGCTATGTGGTGGTATTATTTACGAAGTGTTCTGGAGAAAGCCTATTGATGACGAGTGAAGAGGGGGGTAATTTTGGAAGGTGCTGGAGGCAATATTGAGTGGGGGGGTAAAGTTAGGTAAGGGTCTTGAGGGCTCTTTATAGGAGATAGAGATATGTATGTGTGAAGATATATGATGTACGGAGGGGGAGAGTGAGATGTGTTGGGGTGACGAAGAAGAGGTAGACAGGGATGTTGTACTGGTCACCGTAGCTTACAATTTATTTATGGGAGAGTTGTACTGCAGAGTGACAGTGATGAGGGAGGGGAGAGGGGTGGACATATGATTGGATAGGGTGAAGAGGGTGGGGATGAAGTGGAACAGTCTGATACGCTAATGGTAGCGGATGGAAGTAGTCTCGGACCGTGGTTGGCGAAGAATTAGACAGAGGGCTGTAAGCCAATATATGGTGTGAAGGAGTATTGAAGAGACGGAGTTGTAGAGGAAAGGAGTGGTCTAAGAGAGAATCTGCTAAGGGTAACAGTAAACATGGTGTTCGATGTTTGAGGAGGATGAGCAACAGATGAGGGGATGGGGTTTTAGGAGATTAGAAGGTAGGAGTGTAATCGTAGGTTAGAAGAAGTATAAGTTTCAGATTATAGGAGATGTGAATTTTGCTTGGGTAAGAAGGGGTGATGAAACGGAACGAGAATAGATCAATAAGAGGTTGAGGTTGAGAAGGAATGTAAAGATTGGAGTGGTTGAGGGAATAATTTATGGAAAAGCAGGGAGGGATTTATCAGTCTATAATACTTAAGAATAAGTATGTTTGAAAAATTTTGTGTCCTGATCGAACAAAAGATGAGAGAAATACATGGGGGTTGAATGCTATAGGCGTCGTCAGAGAAGAAGGTTGGAAGTGTTGAGATAGAAAGGGGTTGAGAGCGTGTATGTGGGGTTGAGTAATTGAAGAGAGATGGGAGGAAAGGTTTTGATGAGCGTGCAGTGAGGCGCGCACTAGGGGATGGATAGTGGGGGCGGCGTGGCGGGTCATGTCTATGGTTGTAAAGGGGTCGAGAGGAAGGAAAATATTGAATGTAAATAGAGTGCGATGTCCCCTTGAAGGTGAGGGCATGTGGTCAGTAGAGGGTTTATGAGCTCGCTCGGTCATTCGAGTGCTTCTAGAGGAAGAACCAGAACAAGTTGAGGGAAGGAGAGCGATGAAGAGACGGTGATGAAGCGACTGCCCCGCTAAGCTTTGCGGGGGTTCGTCGTGCCAGGTACGATGACGGTAGTTATGGAAGCGGGAGAAGAGGTCGAGGATATACCGATGCAGATCTCAAGTTAGGGTTGCTCTGGACTGGGTTCACATCTCTCTTCCGTTCCTTTCATCCCCTTATTTTTGAAAAGTCTATCCTAGTATTACTGGGTCTAAAGTTAGCCCATTGCTGCAGCTCTTTGAAAATAATCAAACATTCTTATTGGCCTTCTGTCTCATCTGGAAGACGTCAAATCCCTGTACGGCATGGTCACCGGCTTGACTGATTGTCAGAGTATGCAAATCTTCATTATTTTCTATTATAAATTATGTTTCCGATTTCATCTGCCAGATTAGTATCCTACTACTTACTTGTTAATATCCGCTTTTCCCCGTCTCATCTTCCCTGCTAGGTAGTCTCTCTCCCCTACACCTGGGTGTCACTCCCTCATCAACTCATAATCCTATAAGTTCGACTGTTTCCATTAGATGTTCGCGATCGGCTTTTTTCTCCGACCTGAGATCAATTAGTATCCACATTTTTCACCAGCCTTGGCAATTTCCCGTCTCTAAAAAAACGAACCGTCTCGGGGTGGCATTCAAAATGAAACAGGGTGGCCGTTTTCCCCATATTAATAGTAAGTCACAACTATTATCACTCCAAGATACTATTTTCCATTGAATTATTACGTTTACTCATTTGTTACCTATATTTTACAAACAAAGAACTTAGACCCAAATAATGAATAAGCCTTAAAAGAAGATAAATAATATTAAAACCGGAAGTTTTGAATTAGCTTTAAGGCTAACCCTTAGGCTAAAACATGTGACCCATGATTTGTGGTACCAATGAGTATGGGTGGTGGTATGATTAATTTAAATTATCAAACCAAATTAAAATAATAGAACTTAAATGAGATGTAGTTATACCCCAGAAAAGACTAATTGTAAGTAAATTCAATATAAACCTGTAAAGGCTACCCAGTAATAGTAAAGTTCTTAACCTGTGCTAGGGTAAGACCCTATTATAACAAAGAGAATAGAATAAAAAATAATGCGTATGATTTAATTTTAAAGAACCTAGTGTCTAGATCCAACAAGATTTTGTGTAACATATAACATGTAAACAAACCTATATTTTCATTTACTTACATACCTTATTAAATGATATATTCATTTTCCATGTTTTTTGGATTATTTTTTACTTTAAATACTTTTCTCAATAAGAAATTGACATACAAAGGCTGTAACATACGTCGGGGTGGCTGACTCCCAAGTTCTGGGGAATTGCCCTGCAAAAAAAAAAACTCTTGAACGTACGTATTACTATGTTTTCAACGATTTCCAAGTTAGTCCGTTGAAAATTATACAAGCGTCCACAATTTTCAAGTGTGAGTGATTGAGGGACCGTGCGATTCGTCCTGGAAGTCTTCTCATTGTTTGTTTAAGACAAATTACCCCCCTTTTATCAGTTTAATTTTTTTTGGGATAGGAAAAGTTACATTAGAGAAGGTTATGTCGGGTGTGTTGGCAAACTTAGGGTTCTTGGCGGAGTGTGGATAGTGCACAAGAGTGATGTTGCTTTTGGGTGTTTGATATGGCTGAGAACAATTGCCCTGGTTTCTTCACTTATAGTGGAATTTGAGCAGAAGCCAACCTCAGCCACTTCAAGGCTCACAGTAAACTTGTTATGGGACGGTGCCAGTGGTGATCTCCACCATTATGGCTGTTTTCAATATTATTTTTTTGTCCTTTTCACCGTTTTTAGTTACCTTATGAATATTATTAATGATTTTTTGATTCGCCCAGGTTAGAATTATAAAGTAGTTTCAGGTTTATATAAAACACGTCAGAGAGCTATCTGATTTGCCGTTATACGAGAAATTCAAAAAGCCAAACATAACCTTAGAAGTTGACAATATATGAATAGGTGGTAGGAGGTACGATCACTGTTTTCTCCCTGAACACGATTGTACTATGCAAAATGTTTTTAATTTTGTTTTAATTAAACGAAATGAATGGCTACTAATTATTGATATATTCTGAATTAATTCCCTATTTACATAAAAATTAAAGTGAGGGTTTACACAGCCTTAGTTCCCTCTCAAATGATTTTTAATGTATGATATAAATGAATAAATCATGTTTTTTGTGAGAACTAGATTTTATCCAACGAAGGTAGTGTTTTACATTATTTTCGGTATATTTGGGGGGGCCATGACCAAGCTGCTATGTTCAGTGTTACTGAATTGGAAGGCAGGAATAAGTGTTTCTTAACTTTTCCCCAGTATTACCATTGGAGGACACGAATTTCATTACTGATTGGGGCGTGAATCTCGTGTCCACACTCTATTTTAACCTATATTGGGGGTTGAATGTAACCCAAAAGTTTCATAAGATTATGGGCTATTTTTGGGGCAGATGATATTTGGGCTTACTTTGAGAGAGTTTCAATCCTATGAACCTAGAAATGCAAAAGCCAAGTAAGTAATTGCGCAGTTCAGAAGTATAAGTTGAGTATGAACACGCATCCATTTCAACCTCTTAATAATAATTTTGCTCAACTTTTTTTTCTGTGGTGAGCAGTAGTTTAACCATGAGCAAGTTTTTATCTTTATATAAGTTCTTCGTCAGATATCTAGTTTTATAGTGAAAGTTTTCTTTGTTTTCAATTTCATATTGGATAAATTTTTTCTGATATCAGACAGATTATTCCACATGAAGTGAGATAACTTCCGGTCCATTTTTTGTAAATATTTTGGTATCTTAGAATAAATTATAGTTACCATCCCTCTCTTTAATTTATCATATTGCTTTTTAAAAATCATCGGACTCTAAATTATCGGAAATTGGTCAAGTGACGCTATTCGAGACAGAGGAGGCTGGTTGTTGGCTCGCCCAAACTTTAAACTCTGTAGAGAATCAAGACTAATATCTATGTTGTATCCCAGGATTCATCATTGATAGTAGATTGAGACCAGTGCGCAAATTTTTGTAGTGGGAGGAATAATAGTTTTTTGTTACAGGAGTATACGATTCCCTTGTCGAGACAATCTCCAGTGGGGAATGTAAAAAACAAAAAAAAAAAAAAAAAAAAAAAGATCACAATATTGGACTGAATTGTGAAACTCGTGAGTTTTTTTTGAGTGCAGTAATTTTGAGGTGCAACTCTTTCAACTGCCAACAACTTGCTGTAGTCAGAATCATAATCATAACACATGATCTATATTTGGAGATTATATTATTGAGTTTACCGACGAATGTGGATCGACTTTGCCTTGATTCTCTACGATGTTAGCAAATAATATCACGTAAATGCCATTTCCATGTTAAACTTGAACAAAACTGCTTAACCGTACCTATGACTGCCTATATAAAAACATATAGTAGTCTTGCCTATGACAATTCAAGATAGGCTCACAATCTTGTCTAATGGGTTTTCTAGCATATGTATATTTGTCTGATAGCTGTCCAGAAAGTCCATCAATCCATTTGACAGTTGTCATCGTTCCTGAAACAATTGTAATAAGAATAACTTTTTGACATTCTAAGATTTAATGGCATATGTTACAACAATCATGACCGATTTCCCAGCATCAGCTTGTTTTAAAGATTAAACACAAATTTACCCGCACGATTGTTGTCAGATCAAAATATGTTGAAAATCAGTTGAAAAAAAATGAAAATCAGAAACCTAAGCCCTTAGAAAATTGGACCAAGAAAAAATTGACCATGTCCAGTATGGGGGCTATTTGCGCAGTGTGTGTGCATAGGGTACTTGCTGCACATCAAATCAGGAAGCTACCCTAATCGTTGAGTGGACTATTCCAATTACAAATGTTTGGTAAGTCTTGGTTATATCTTATTTTAAAAATGACTTAACACAAACCAACCAATAATCTATTGTATTTCGGGTTACCTTTTTTTATATATATATATATTAATAATAAGTATATTATATTATAGATATATATTTTATAGTATATAATATAGATCATATGGGGAGAGCAGGATTTATTTAGGGGAGGGGAAAGGTTGAGTTATATAAATCTACTATATATAATTATATATTTTAATATTAATATTTATATAATTTATATATTATATAAATATTTATATATATTATATAATAATTATATTTGATATATAATTATTATATATGGTTCCAAATTGCTGTAATTTTTTTTATTTTCCTGAGATTGTTTTTCTAATGTGGTTGTGCTGAGCTTGAATATAACCGGGTTATAGCTTCCTCGGGTGAATTGAAATTTAAAGTTTGGCAGCCGCAAAATGTTATTGACAATACTGGAAGTTTTAGTGGAGATAATGTCGAAAGATCAGGCTGTATAAAAATTAATAAAGACTTAACCAAATATGAGAAAAAAACAAAACTTCAAAAACTTTACCAAGAATAAAAAAAGAAAATAAAAAATAAAACAAATAAAAAAAATCTGAATATAATTAAAATAAAAAAAAAAAAATAAAAAACTGAAATTAATTACTCAATTTTGTTATTTTTGTTTCAAGTTTTTTTTCTACTACTAACTTTAAAAACGTCCAAATTGGAACCGATATAGGTTCCATGATTTTTTTATTTGGAAGATTTAGGGGGGGGCAGTTCGACTGTTCCATAATATTTATTAGTGATGGGACGATTATCGTAATGTATGTTGGCATATTCTTTTTCAATGCATCGTCCATCGGAATTGCTTTGTGCGATTAATTGAAAATATTAGAATATTTGGATATATTAAAACTATACATATATATATATATTAATATATATATAATTCTATGTCTATTAGATATATATATTATTTAACTATATTTTATATATATTTATTCTATCATTTATATATATATTACTTATATAATTATTATGCGGGAGTTATCGGTCATGTTCATCGGGATCTGGTATTTTTTTCAAATGTCATCCGTCCATGCAATTTGTCCGATTTTTGGGCCCGGTTAAATTGAACACAAGTATATTAAAGACTTCTTGAATAATCTTAAAATAATTTAATAATAATAATATAAGTAATAAAAATAATAATTTTTATATCATATTTATTATAAATATATAATATTATATATATATATATATTATAATTAATATATATGATATATAATTTATTATATATAATCTATATATTTTATTATATTAATTTATCTATCATGGCTTTTGCTTCGGTATGTATGCAAACAAATTCCGTGGCTTAAGGGTTTACTTATTTTGTCTGTTGTGAGTGAGGTATCACTAGCCTGCTCATAACAAAATATTTCAGGTCCAATAACCTTCTCATATCATCTCCTTCCTATGATCTATTCCAGAATTTTAAGCTACCTTAATTCCGGATCTAATGATCCATTTGCAGAATAATCGGAAGACCCTGCCGTGGTCCGTGGAGGGACTAGGGAGTGGTAGTTAAGGTGGCTGCCCTTACCATTATTTTTGCCCAGGAATGCTAATGATCCTGGTCAGAAAAGTTGTGATCGCCGTAAACGGCCTTTATCTTTCGGCGAAAATGTATGAAATGTATTGGTATTGAAATGTCAGAAGGAATATAATGTGAGGAGCGAGTGGATGGTGTATTTAGAAGGGAAATTTTGATATTTGCTGCTGTGATATGAAACCAGAAGCATTGTAAATGAAACGGTAATAATGACGATTGGGTGGTGGGGGAAAATGGTTTTTGGTTTGCGAGATGGGGGAGGGGGGAAAGGGTTGAATAGACGGAATATTAAGTTGGGACAGGGTTTGGAGTTGTTGGTAGGAGCTTGGTCAGATTTTGTGTGTACGTGGAATAGCCGCTCGAGGTTAAATTCCCGAGTGTGACGACGTCTGGCTTGGAGCGAATCTTGCCCTGCATGCCATCCTTGAGGTATTGTTGAAAGAAACCATTTTGCTGGGAATTAATCTGAGAAGGATGTTTGTGATGGACGGGGAATAGGAATTCAGTAATTTGCCATATTTGCCATTCAAGTTTTTTTTTACCCCAGTTGTAAAATACGGGACAGAGCCTATGTCAAACGAGAAGGGGGTTGGTCGTTCCTCAAAGTTCACCAGCCTCATAGCCGAGAATTTACGCCATATGAGCACAGAGAGGCTTTTAAATGAGGGATTAATTCCAGTAGGAGATCAAATACAGAAGGTGAGTGGCGAAAGAGGAAAGCCACTGCAAGAACCTAGCGGGTAAACAATGTCAACATTAACCGTGCGCAGCATACGACCTATACGAGGTTGCTACGACAGGCAGTCGTAAAGGGGAGTGCGTTGCGAGGCGTGATAAGTTTCGCCTTGAGCACTATTTGCTCCCTGCGCGGTACCTATAGGATGAGGATAAAGCACCAACACTGCCTGCAAGATTGAGGGTCCAGTTTGATGTGGGAAATAAAGAAACCAGTTTATATAGCTTTGGCGTTGATGAACCCTGTCACAAAGCCGGGTGAACAGAGCCCCACCGAAAGAGCAGTCTCCCATACTATGGGCGGATGGAAGACCTTTTGATCGGGAGCAACCTGAGAAAGAGGAGTTCACCAGTCTAAACAGAATTTCCAGTTTTCTTGAGGCCTCGCTAGCAACCGTTGATGTTTGACGTTTCCCCAAGAAATTGTTTTGTTTCATGCCAAAGGGTTCGCTAATATTATAACCAGGTAAGACCGACAAGACGTCCGAAAGAGACAGGAAGTTAGAAGGTTATTATTGGGGAGCAAAGGCGATCTTGGTCAAAACAGTTTGGGTTTTTTTAAAGATTGAAGGTTTCCCCACAGTTAATTTTATCCTGCAGCGAGAATTAAATCGGAAGATTAAGACGAGAGGCCAAATTCGCAGAAGTAAAGGGGAGTAATGATTGAATATGAGTTTAAAGAGGATGAAAGGTCACGAAGTCCATCGGAAATGAGTGGGTGAGTTTGAGGTGGCATGGTGAAGAGATCCTTATGAAAAGTAGGAAATAAAGTAGGAGAATAAGACGGAAAAACTGAGGAAACCACGTATTGACCAGAAAAGAAGAAGAGTGCCCATCACACCAGCCGACTATTGAGCGATTTAAAGAAGCTAGATATAAGTTAAGCCCAAAAAGAAGGGAGGAACACCCCAAAGAGAGAGCTTGGAAGAGCAGTGAGCGTGAATCCGTCATTTTGGATTGTCAAGCGACCAGTCTCCCGAGTTTAAGCAAGCCCAAAACAAACAATCGGTTAGATAAGGAATGTATATCCAGTAACCTCGGTGCGAAACGAACGAGCCGTACTGGGATCGGGAGTGAGTTTAGTGAAATCTAGAAGCGAGTTCAAAAGGTTTTCAAAGATATTAGATAGAAATCAGTGAAGGAGGCTTCAAATATAATATATAGAAGGATCAGAGCGGCTTCTTATTTTCGGAATAGGTTGGACCCATTGAAGAGCTTTCCGCATGGGGAGGGAAAAGTGTAAGTTTTGGACCTAGGTATATAGGTGTGAGGAGGGCCGAAGAGATTAGGCTTTCATTGGAGAATTAGTGAACAATGAAGATGATAAGAGGAGGAAAAGCGGCAGAATTTACCAGAAGTTATGCGAAGCAATGGAAAGATTTGCTCCAGTAGGAGCAAAGGAGGTTAGCAGCCACTTTTCCACTTGATTTATTTGAGAAAGCGCTTTGCTCGGTCGAAGAGTATCCTAGCACGATTTTTCTAGATTAATGAAAATTAGAGAGAGTGATAAGGAGCAAGGAAGAAATTTTTTCCCACGGATAGGCTATGTTGGTCTCTTAGCTGATGGCAGAGAATAAGCAGAATGGTAACCCACATAGGATACGAAGGAATTTAGTTTGAAGGATGAATGAGGAAGAAAATTTAGCTGAAGAAGAGAGGAACCACATCTCCTCGTCGATTACAGCCCTTATCTTTTTAAATTATTATACCCTCCATATTATCATTTTTGAGGTAGCAATTTTTTCATATCTGCAACTTGGACCTTTAAATTTAAGTTCTTGGGTTCTAAATTTTATACACTTTATGAACGACTTGACCTAGGAAGTCGTCTACGGGAACCAACACTGTCTTTTCCATGTAATAATACTTTTCCATTTTCCATTGATTAACTAATTAATATTAATTAATTATTAATATTAATTATTATTTTCATTATTATTATTTTATTATTCATTGTAAGTTAATTATTATTATGTATCTATTATTAATTTTTTTTATTTAAATTATTATTATTATTAATTTGAGACTTGGAATCATAAGAACTTTGATGCTAAATTAATTTCGCCGGGTATTTGAACGACCTCCTGTTTAACGCTAATTTTATTATATATATATTTATCTTGTTATTATATATTAAAATATTATATATATATATTATATATATATACTATATATATACTAATTATTAATATATAAAATAAATCTATTATTATAAATATAATATAATATTTTATAGAGGAAGAGAGGAGAGAGAAGAGAGAAATTTCTCATACTTTTTATTTAATTAATGTTCGAGCCTCGAGGGCATTTTCTCTATCCTACTATCGTCATCCGGCAAAATTTCATAAATGTCCATCATAATATATATATTATAATTACTATATATACTATATCATATATATACTATTTAATACTATGAACTTATATAATATAATATATATATAGATATTACTAATTTAATAATATTATATATATCTATATTATTATAATATATTATATTATATTCTATATAATACTTATCTTTCAGGGGGGCGGATGCTAATGTAAGCCATGGTTTCAGGAGGTGGTGCATGCCGTAAAGCTGGGTAGGTTCTAATTTCGGGGAAAGATTGTAAGACATACGTATGGATACTGGAAATGGTAAGAATAAATGCTTTGAGGACAAGAAGGAGAGGAGTGTGGGACTGTCATTTAGAAACGGGGAATTTGAATTTGCTAGCATTATGACTGAAAACAAATGAATGGAGAGGAAAGGCTGAAAATGATAAGTGGTATGGTGGGGTGCGAATGTGTTTTGGTGTTGGTGTGGAAGAATGAGGGGGAATGATCAGAAATTTGCCCCAATTCTTGTGAGTCTTCGTGGTGAGGCTAATGGGGTAAATATTTTGTGTTTGTGTGGTGGAGTGCTAGATATTCTAAGGTTAAAATGTTAAGTTTGAATAGAGTAAAAGATTATGTGTTGGTTTTGACCATATGGAGTTCCATCTTGAGGGTAAATGTTGAAGAGTGGATTTTCTGGGAGTTTCACATGGCTTTTGGATGGGGTTGAGAGGGGATTTCGTTCATTGCCCCACCACATTGCCCCCAACCCTAATCGATTTGTTTTTAACAGTTGTCACCATCATCCTTAAATAAATATCCTATTCCAGGATGGGGTGGTAAGTTACGCCCCTCAAACAGTTCACCCATCTTAGTCGCAATTAACGCAGATGAAGCACAGTAACCCGCCGGCTGTTAAAGTGAGGGAAGGATTAAATTTAGGACATCCAAAGATGGCAGAAGAAATTCCACCAGAAAGAGGTCGGCGGAAAGAATTGAGCACACAGGCGAACATAGCCTGGAGTTACCCATATTAACAAAACATCTGTGGGCATGCAGTCCGGGCATCCCTTGGTGCTACAGGGCCGTAAGGTGGTGGGTTTTACAAATGATTAGTTTAGAGCATGTTTGCGCTGGGGTCTTAGAATTAGAGTAAGCACAAAAAGAAACGTTTAGTAAGTTTTGCCTTTGACCTCTGACTATCCAAAAGCCGGGGTTGGGAACATAAGACTCCCAGTGAGAAGCAGTACACCCTAACCAAGGGCGGATGAAAGACCCTTGTATAGTGGAGAACTGAGAGAGAAAAA
>JABUQX010107514.1:0-41397 GCA_015478945.1 Trachelipus rathkii
AGTAAATAGGTACTTAGAGCGCCTTTATTTAATAATAGATCCAGTCTTAAGTAGACCCTTAAGTAGAATGAATTTCATGCTCACTACCGGCGAGTCCAGTAAAAGATCGAGCAGATGTAAAGCCGTCAGTGGAAAATCGAATTCATGTCTGCTTAGCCTAACTTTATAAGATAACTTTATAATGATAACGTTTAAGTTTGACATACTGTCATCTCTTACAATTACTATTATACTAACACTACTAAACCTAACCTACGCTATAGTATCACCCTATTACACACTGTAGAAGTATGCCGGCACCCTTATATGTTATGATACCTACCTACTAATATATAATTATAGAGTAGTAATCATGTATTATATATACTCCCTTTACCACCGTATATCTATAAATCATACTACCACCTATTTAACATATACTAATTTTACATAATATGCAGTGCGCCCAGCTAAACGTACATTTACCTATATCTGTCCTACTGACAGCTCTCTACCTTCAATCTTTGCCATAAACACTGAACTCTCACTCTGGCTCCCCAGTTAAAGCTGAATTTAACCTAATATAGGTTCAGCAACGTTAAGCTTAGATCAGATCTCTCTTAAACTAGCAGCTCCCACTATCTCCACGGTTGTTATACTAGGCTATAGACTTCAAACTCTATACCTACCATCAACTCTACGACTACACTAGGATTAGAGACCCTTTCAACCTTATGGGTGCCGCACTCTGTCAATATGCCTCCCATACCTCATTACTATCATTCGTCATAAGTCCATTGACCTACTGTGATAACTCACGTATATCTTTCTTAATATAAAACGTATTTCCACCTATATGCTTCCCCTGCTTCATTATTTCTTTCCCTCCACTAATGAAACGTTTACTTGATATCTAACCATCAGCACTTCCATTCGACCTGTTTGATATTTTTTCTCATTTGCTCATTCCATCATTTCCTTATTTGGAATGCGCTTTCTCTACACCGGTGTCCGCTCTTGATTTTATAATTTACTTTATCACACCTCTCGGCAAGTTGATCATACCTCCACATATCTTTAGCTAATTAATTAGAGCCTGAAGTTAAATGATTTATACCTCAGAGTACTCTAAACACTCACAGTTAAAACATGGCTAACTTCACAGCTCGCCGCGTTAAATCACGATCAGAACGTGAATGTTCTGGACAACTCCTTATAACTCAGGTACTCGCTACAGTTCCTAACATAAATATATATCTACCTACATTTATTCTCCCCTTGCAATAACCCACTATTATAATTCTCAAACATGATTGATACTAATGCTTATATTGCCTATTTTTTTACCGCTTCTTCAAGCAAGTTGTCTACAACTATCTGGCAGCGGATAGCATTTGCCATATCTCGCATATTTCATTATTCCTTACCAGTTTAGGCAGGCAGAGATCGCAATATACCTATTATGGTTAAGGTCGCCAAGAGTGTAGCACATCATTGACATAATCATCGATGAGAAAGTTAAAAGAAACTTTCACTACAGTAACAATAAATAAGTATGACCTTATTCGTACCTATATATATAATCCCCAAAAATGATTAAATTTTATTGAAAAGTAGCTAGAATAATGCCGGCAGAGATCTAATAGAGCAGAAAATTATATAATCGCTCAAAATTTACATAACGTAACTTTTATTTTTATTATTTCTGAATACATATTTGCTGAAAAATTTAAACTATATCGTCTGCAAATAAAGTTTAACAAGAAATTTATTTTCGTATACTTAATAATTTTATAATTTAACTCCAAACATACCTATCACATTTAATTACAATAGATAAATCTCAATGGGCCATGATATTTATTTAAATAGACTTTAGAAATTATTTAAAAATTTGGTCATTAAGTTAGTATACTTAAAGATAAGATTATAGGTAATTTTAAAGCAGTATAGGCCTATTATAGCCTACTATATATTATATATCATAAGCTCTTTTCTCGAATCCATGATTAAGTCATTTCAAAAATATAAGTAATATCTATAACATTCATATTCACTGGCAGACTTTTAATTTAACACCTTATATAGAAGGCGATAAAGGGGATTTAGATCAATTTCCTATAACCTTTAGTACTTTTTTAACATAAATATGGAAATCGTATTGGAAATTATTTTCTAACTGAAATATACAGAGTTCAAATAATTAGACGATTAGATAATAGTTACCACTAAACCAATCTGATCATTAGTAGTAGAATGTTTTGTATTTATTATTACGTACATCATTCGCACTATAAGTTAATAAATGAATCTATTATTATTATTATTATCATTATACAATATCAGTCTATTTTGTTATATCTTGCTTGAGGATCTTGATATTAATATTAATATACAGAATTTCTTTAGGTAGATAAATTGATACTAATTAATTAATTACTTTATTCCCATTATTATCAGTTATATATTTAATACTTAACATAAGCTTTTGATCATTCTAATACTCATTATATTTAGCCCAAACTTTACTGGAGAAAGATCTATGAATTTTGAAAGTTGGAGGCAAACCAAATAAGACTCACAATTTAACTAAACTGTAGACTGTAATTTATATCCTGATTAAACCATTTCCTAGTTAATTAAATATATATTAGAGATAAATTTATAATTGGTTAAAATGAAATTAATAAAATTAGATTACTCAGGTAGTATATATATATATATAACTAGCTTTTCTCACTATATACTATAGTTTTGGAGAGTTCAGCCAAGCTTTATTATCAAATTTAATATAAACAGTTTGTGTTTACCTCGTGAAAAATCGTTTTTCGTAAACTCACAAGCTATAGGATTCATGTACATTAGATTAATAAAATATATATATTAAAATATATTAATTAGATCATTAAATATAGACCATATTTGAGTATAAAAGTTAATATTACCGTTATTACAACTGAATGGGGGATAGTATATTAAAGTTGTGGTGAGTTGATATCTTACCACTTTTGGCTTTTCATGATAATATCACAACAAATTTTAATTTCATATAGATATTAACATTAATATGAATTGCTCAGGATTGTTTGGTTTAAATAATCTGGTTTAAACTTCTATATTAACCATGAGAATATTTGGAATCTATTTTCCTCTGATAGTATACATACTTGACGATTTAATAATATTAATATAGGATTCGGTAAGCCTATTAGGACTTACTGCTATTTTCTCACAGAATCGAGTCAATAAAACCTAATATTTTACAAACATTTATAAACTACATTTTGAGAATTTAAATTTTTTATACAGCAAATGGGTATATAAATACTTACCTAATTAGGTACAACTATCCATTTCTTCTAACCTACTACGCCATATAAAAATTTTCATAATCGCAAGTTTGAAGTACTTTATTTATAGAATAAATAAGGGATATTACGAAGTTAAATCATCCTTAGAGCTCCCTATTTATATCACTATTTCACAATAAATGCAAATAACTATATATTACTTTAATAATATATATGAAAGAAGGTTACGGGAAATAAAATTATGCTTCTTTTGTGTAAAGAGAAATTACATATATACATAGTATATACCTATTCCTTAGTAATAAACTTATTACCATAGTCAATATTTTATATTGATGATGATACTTATATTTTATATCTAACATTTTATCTGGATTGAATATATGTAATATATAATATATACTTTAATCATATATATATATAAAATTTATATTACTATTAAATTTAGACAATATTTATATAAATTTTATATTACTATTAATATATAATCTTAATATAAAATTAAATTTAATAAATATATCATATATATCTTGATAAATAATTATAATTAATATTAGATGTCTACAGACGAATATTGTATATAATCTCTGGATGGGAGAGGATCCAGTAGGGCTGGCTATTTGATAGAAATAACCATAAGATTTTACGTACTCATTTTGGAGCATCATACTATAGTACTAATATTAATAGAATTCAGATTATTCTATCATAGATAATGCTAGCCATCAAAAGTAAAATCTGTGGTGGGTAATAGAGATAATAGGTTGGAGTAGGATGGTCCAATGTTCACTACCGCTTATTCTCATTTAGACACGCTCACTCATAATATATCATTATATATTACGTGAACATCAGGTAAGAGAATATACTCGATATTAGGGCGTATATATAAATCACTAATAACGTATAAGATACTGGACTTTTAGGCTTGAGGGTGTTGCTATATGTAATATTCTTTTATATTTGGAGGTATAATTACAGCAATACATTGAATTTGCGATAGCAAACGCTATAGACGAGCTAAAGTCTTCGTAATATGGTAAGGATCTTCCCTTATATAGTATGTTTAATTGGGCCCACCCTGCATATCGGGAATTATTCCAAGAACTATGGACACACTAACATATGTCACAGACATTCATAGTATATGTAGCCGTAGATCCAGGTTTGAATCCAGCAGGTTATAATAGCCATTAGCGTGTTTTTAAGCTATACGAACTCACCTTCACGTACAGTTGAGACACAGTATTGCAGTTCTACCTTAAGCATCGATTACAGACCACGTAGGTGAGTATGAAACCTTAGAAAGTTAGAAACGTCACGGTAAATCAAAGTACTGAGATTTGCGTCCTAATTCGTCTCTTTATATATACTAATATTTTCTTGGCACTTACGCATAAAACACGAGACGGATCTATAACAACGAATAGTCTCTAGCATAATTTAAAGGAGAATATAGGAAAATGTACCTTACAGGGGTCATTTCAAACCATATTTACAACGTAGTATTTACGTGCCTACTTGACAGGTTACTAAGGGCATTCGTGTAACTATTAGGCACGATAATTTAAAGCTTTTCTCTGTAATCATTTTAGTAAAATTTAACATATTAATATAGTACCATAGAAACTTGAATTTTTAAGAAAAAGCAGCTACTGCATCTCATTATATATTAATTATACATATGTAACCCTATAAACTCACCTTATGGATATGTTACTCAAATATAGGACCAAAAGGCTAATCTGGATAATTGTAGATATTAGGGATATAGGCGGATATCTTTATTTTCGCATACCTTCTCTTCAAATTAAGAGATGGGTATTTTAAAGACCGAGCTATAATAATAGGTAATACTAATATATATCACATACCTTTGAGCTATACTATATAATTATTTACCCCTAGACTCAACATATAATATTTGCTTATGTAGTAACTTACTATCATTGAACTTATTCCTATATCATATTGTATATCCTATAAATATATATTTAAGCCACCTGTATAACTGGTTGACCATATATATTATTAAAGGCGTACACATCATTCCTGTATATATATATCGCTATATAATTATTATAAATCTAATATATAGTATTATATTATTAATATATATTATTATAATATTCTAATTATATATATATATTTTTTATATATTATAATATGAGTATATATATATATATGATATAGAGTATGATAATAATTATTTACTATATATTACTCACCAGTAGTTATATAAAACTATTACTTAATAATATAGGTTATTATTTAAATAATAAAGAAAGTAGGATATTATCACATTGATATATGGTAGTAGGATAAGAGCATCTTAAGTATATACAATAGATATATTGCATTACTCCTATATATCTTTACATCCTTATTATATAATTTATAATATAATTATATCTACTATTATATTCATTCATTATATATAATATTATATATATATATATATATATTTATATATAACTTATATATATATATATTAAGTTTAACTTATTTATAGGGAATTTTTTTAGCGGAAACAGAATAATATTTATAACTTTAATGGTAGAAAGCTATTTTCATACATTATTATATAATAATTACTCTATAGAATAATTTATATATTTACTACTTATATATAATTAATTATATCTATAATATAATAATATTATATATAAAAATAGCTTTAAAAGCAAATGATATACTCTTTTCTATTAATATTTTATATTGGTATTTATATATATACGTATATATAATTATATATATATAATTTACTCAAAGTTCACCAATTGATGGATTTTATTAGTACTATATTATTAATATATATGTATAAATCACTATATATAATCATACTATACTTTAATTCTAAAAACTATTATATATGCACTAATAAATACTAATATAAGTATAAGTATAGAATAAAATATATATCTATCTTTATATATTAACAAACGTATACTTTACTGATGTTTTATTTAATGTAATTATATAAATTTATATTATATATAATAGTAACTATATTATATATTATAATATAGTATTATGAGATATAAGGAATTAATTTTTATATATATATATTTAATTTCTTTTATAACTTATTATTATTAAATGTATACAATATTATATATATAATATAAAGGTATATTTAATATTATATATTAATATATCTATATAATATTTATATATATATATCTAATTATTATATATATTATAATTATACATTATAATATATTTATATATATTATATATATAATTATATATATATTATATAATATTAAATATATTATATATATTATTTATATATTATATATAGATATAATATATATATTAATTATATTAATATATATATATATAATAATATTATATAATATTATAATTAATAATATATATATATATATATTTATAATATAATAATATTATAAACTATATATATATTAATATATTAATATAATATAAGAAGTAGCTTATAGTTAATTATTAAATATTGTTATATATGGTATATGAAATATTGAAATAATACCGAAATATATAATTATCTATACGTAAAGGTGAGAAAGAAAAATAAGAATATATTATATTTAGAGAAAAAATGAAAAGAAATTGTATCGTGAAATTAGTATATTAATTATTGCACAAGGAAGGCATATATTAATTATTATAGTAATAGTAATTATTATAAATATTAGAGGAGTAATATACTTTATGGGGCAGGTAGTTAAGTTAGGTATACTGACTATATTTACTGAATGTAGTATTAATATCACATGTATGTATAATTTAGAAGTATATATATATAATATAGTGATATATAGCGTGTGTAAGAATTAAAATAAGGATATCTTTGAAAGTGATTGGTATTATAATATTGTATAAGCCGGAAATGAGGTAGGTTAGATTTAGTGTTTATTTAGCCTTATAAATTATAGGGATTAGTTATTATATATAATATACTATATTATTATTAGATTAATTATAAATATGTTATTAAGATATTTTATGGGTGTTATATAATAATATGAGAAATAATAGTAATAAATATAATATATAATATATTATATAATTAGAGGTGGGCGATAGGTATAGGAAACTGATAGGACTATGACTACTATATATTTATAGCTTAATTTAGTATATATAATACGACTATATAAGTATTGTAATATTTTATATATTAGGTTGTTATAATGTATGTGTATAATATATATATATAGATATCTAGAAGTATATATATATATTAATTTTTAAATTTAAATTTATATATATTATATACTATATAATTTATACTAGTAAATGTTTATTATTTAAGTAATATTTGGTATAAAAAAAAAATAAATATTACATTTATATACAGCTATAATATATATATATTGGTAATATATATAATATCGTATATATATATATATCTATATATAATATATTATATATATAATATATATATATTTAGTTATATATTATATCTTTTATATATATATATATATGTATAATATATAATATATATATATCTATATATATATATTATATATATATTATGTTATAGATCATATGGCGTCTGTGAATCCCCACCAAAAAATAAAAATTGTAAAGTTTTGTAATGTCGGTTGGGTCTGGAATACGTATTATTTCGGGTATTAGTGGAAAAGAAGAGACTATAAAAAGTATTAGTCATGGACACTAATTTTTATTCGAGACTACTATCAGGTAGAAAGGAATTTTTAAGTCTAGTATTATATTGGACGCTATCAATTGGGTGAGCCTAGGTATAGTATCTATTAGTATTTTATTGTACTGATATACCGGTTCATAGGACCGCATCCCGTGGGTATCTAAGTATTCGTGGCCCTCACTAAAAGGGGTGCCTTTTTCCTTATATTATAAACCGGTAACGGTAACTCATATAATAGGTATTAATATGTAGTTGAGGTGTGTGGTAGTTATTTAGGGATTAATAGTAATACTTGCGTTTCCTTATAAACTAATATGTTTTTCACGATGTAACTGTCATGCGTACAATATACCCTCGCTCCATACCTAATTTGTCGAAAAGGGGTAGAAATGTATATTTTCACAATTATCTTCTTTCAAACAAATAAAGTTGCAAATATCAATTTGATATCTCACAGAGTCAGGAAAGTTAGGTTTGGACAAGTTGAAAAATAAAAGTTATAGTAAGATGCATTTCTAAAAGAATATCACTGAGATGGGAGGTTTCAACAAGAAACTACTTAGATCCTGCAACAAGACAAATTAAACAAAAAAGTAGTGAAGAATAGTTTGGTCTGGTAAAGGGTGGTGCATAACCTTTCTGTATTTAAATAACAGAAGAATACAAACCCTTCTAATAAACTTAAATATAAATTAAAAATATTCAATGAAGAAAGTATAATCTAGTTTTTGGTATAAATTTATTTAAAGCCACTGACTATACGAATTACTGGCTGCTAAACGCGCGATGAACTACACGTGGACACTAGTAGCTCAGACCGTTATACCTAATCCTTGCCTAACTTTAACCTTATACACCTAAATTATTACCGTCGAGCTCACACTAACCTTAAGTCCCTAATACACTAAGGTCATCAAACACTATTGATACAAAAAATAACCCTTATACTTCTATAACTCTACACCTAACCTAACACTAAACTAGATGCAGTACTAGTGACCTAGCGAATTGAGACTAGTATAGAACTAAAAAATATACTATATAAATTTATCACTTCTACGAGAAGGTCTCGCCTATAAACTCTCTCTTAAAATTCCGAATATGTGTATATGTATCTCACGCTATTAATATTTCTTTTTTAAGCTGACTCTTCATCTTTAATATAGACCCCCTATCTCCTTTCATAGTACCTCCATTCCATGACATGTCGATGAAATAATTCGATATCAAAATATTAAAGTGGTCAGAGTAGTACTCGCCTTTGTGTCTCTTAGCGCCTCCTACGAAGTTCTTCTACTCTTCCTTTGTCTATCAGAGCTCAAGAGTTCGAACAGTGTTTTTTTCTGCCACAGCGAATATTGTCCTAATACCGTTCATCTTATCTTTACACCTCCATGTTTTATATATATCACAGTTAATTATTCATCAACACTTACATTGTCTTTTCTTCGGATTGATATTCAAATTTTTTGGCAAGAATCGTTTGATAGTGTATCTTCTATGTCCCTCTCAATATTTTAAAGAAACCTTTCCCAATTTTTTAAGACTCCCTCCCCCATTCTTTAAAGAATTCCACTTCTTTAAAAAAACTATATAAATTGTAATATATATTATATTATCATTTATATCTTCTCTTTCCTAAAATTATAAATAAAATTAATTATTAGCATTGCTAAGTCCTAAATTTTAATGTCATCATCTAATACTGATACCTTCTTCGTATATTATAAAAAGATACTTCCTTTGGTAAATTTAATGTAATGTATTCCTGTTAAAACACAGTTTACCCACTAACAATCGTATCATTCAACTAGTGGTGATTTCAAGACGTATGTCCTATTTAATTATATATTCTACTTTATCTATTATTATATATATTATATTATTATTTTATCTTATATAATAATATATACTTTATATTTATATAATATTTATTTAATTTTAAAATTTAATTTATTAAATCTTAAGAACTTATTTTTAAAATAATTTTAGTATTTTCCATTATTTTTATTATAATTAGTTCTCGCTTACTTTTATATTTTATGCCTATATACTGTATATTTTCTTGGTAGCTAGGATTACCTTAGTACCTTTACTAGGGCCTTATGTTATGTAGTAGTTGAGCGTTTATGATTATCACTTTATATTTCCTTCCCACACTCATGACCTAAATCTAATGCTGAATACACACTATACAACATAATATATTTCTTATCATCTATCTGGACTGCAAGGTCTCAGCTCTCATAATCTCATATATATTTCTATATAATATAATATTATTATATATATATTATATATATAAATATATTACATTATATATTATATTATATATTATATATATATATAATATCTATATATATATATATCTCTATCTTATATTATTATATTTATTATCTATTTATTTCTATTAATATTATATAACTTCTTGAGCCTTGGCCTTTAATTTGGGAGTGGCGGACCTCGATTCTCTGAGTATCTCAGGAAGCGAGCTAACCATGAAGTCTGAACTAAACCATGAGTGGCGGTAGTAAATGAATAAACCTTACAACTTTGGATATTAATGTAAGGTTATAGGAGAGCGAAAATAAAAATAAAGAACATTATATTTTATGAACCTTACGTGAGCTACGGAGGGCGCTAAACAAACTATATGTGATGTTTGTGTGCTGAAATGGAAGTTCTCGCTCTAGCTCAAGGATAATCTGAAGGTAGGTTGAACGCCTATATGTAAACACTCACGCTTAAATTGTAAAGCTCTTGGTTCGCAAAGGCGTAGGAGTGTGAGCGAGTGGTACGGTTGATATATCCATAGTGTTTATTTATAACTATCTCTAATATTGCATGTAGTCAGGTTGGTTGAAACCGTTTTCATCTCAGCAGTTGTCTTGAGAGTTTTCCATGTTCGAAGATAAATCTTTGCTTCTTAGAACAAAGTACGATCACTATTATTACTAATTATCTAATTTGGAGGGAGAGTTTATTTAGGGGAGGGGGTATTCTAATAAGTTTTATTTATTAGTAGGTACGTTTGAGCACGTCAGTGTTTTGTTTACGTAGTGGGTATATAGGCTATGTTTTAAAATGTCCATTGAGTATATATTTGAGGAGGTCAGGGCGGTGGGATTTATATTATTAAGGTGTTGTAACTAATTGTGCAAGGTTGAGGAAGGGGTTGGAGAGAATTTGGGTGACATGAATGGGTTGGGTTACGGGTCTTCTGGTAGATTTGAGTCCCCACCATCTCCAGATTGTGTGGAGATGGGGAGGTTGGAGGTTTCATCGTGTAAAAGTTGGATTGGGGTGGTTTAGTGCAACCTGTGATAATTCAAAGGGCTGCGTTTTGGGAGATTTGTCATTTGTTTGGTTTGATTTAAAATTGCTGGAAATCATGCTGGGAAGCGTACATTTAAGTTCGTTCTAAGAAGTTTTTAGATAGTAGTTTAATTTGGTTTTAACTGTCGCTGAAGTTTGTGTTGGGAAGGGTTTTTCGAGAGTGTGTTTTAGTTTCGTTGAGTTGTTGGGAAGTGATTTGGCATATGGGGGGAAACAACGTCATGTGGGTGTCGTCATGTAACCTAGTATTTTGGTTTTGTTTAGTGGGAGGGGTTTATTGTTCAGAGTAATTGAAGGGATGGAACGAGAGATATTGATGGTCAGTGGTTAAAAGGGTGAAAGAGGACTTAAGGGGGGATGCTGTCATTTTGGTTGGTGATTAACCAGTTTTCTAAAAGAGTGTAGGTATTCTTGGGTATGTTGGATGGCTGTGTTTACGTCTGGTGTTGGGTAAAGTGAGGCTTAATGTCGTCGCATACGTGTAATAAAGTTTGGTGGAGTGGTGAAGTGGGGGTTGGGTAGTCCCTGCTAAGTGTAAAAAGTTGAAATAAATAATGGGAGAGAGAATGGTCCTGTGGGACCTGCCGGTTTTTGTAATTGATAGAGTGGGAGAGATGTTTTTGTGATAATTACTTTTGCAAACGGTTTGGTGATGAAATTGGAAGCATTTTTTGGTCATTTTTTTTCTAAAGGGATGGAGGATTTTTTTTGAATAAGGATGAGTGTGTGCTGAATTCAAATATATATAAGTATATATATAATATATATAATATATATATATATATATATATATATATATATATATATATTATAATATATATTATCTAATATATATATAATATATATATAGTACATAAGAACTATTGTGGAAGGTAAAGAAAATTGCCTCCTCTGGGGTCGAACAACGCATATTGCGACTGAGACCGAAATACTCGGACGCTCTACCGAACTGATCAGCTAGCGGACCCAAAAGTTAGATTCAAGACAGCTTTCAAACGCCGAGCCCCGTTCCAGGCGATATCAACAGGTTTTCACACTGCGCCCCTCCCTCGTTCGTAAGATTTAATAATGTAAATACTGCAATACGCAGCTTAATTGATAAATAAAGAACTATTGTGGGAAGGTAAAGGAAATTGCCTCTCTGGGTCCGAACCAACGCATGTTGCGACTGAAGACGACATACTCGGAAGCTCTACCGACTGAGCTATCCTCTAACCCAATAAATGTTAGATAGTGAGCGCTGGAACTAAGGTGTCTGAGTTTTTAAAATATTTAGGATATATGTGTGATGAAAAGGGAACGGGATGATGCAGAAGTGTAGTAGGACAGTTGTGATTGGTAGAAAGGTGGCTGGTGCAAATTAACATCCTTGGTGAACGTAAAGGACTAAGTCTTGAAGTGCGCTAGGGTTTTACATGAGGGTATGTTTGTTACCAGTGTTAACCCTGGTTAATGTATAGTAGTGAGACTTATGGTCGTGAAAAGAGGTATAGATCTAAACGTACAATGGTGTTTGAATGGACAATCTTAGGGGCCGTGTTTATGTGTGAAAGAATTGATAAAATGAGTGATGAACGTATTAGAGAGTTTGTGTGGTGGAAAGAAAGGGGTAAATGAGAGAATAAATGAAAAGTACGTTGATATGGTTTGGTCATGGTGGAAAGGATGAATGACAGTCGGTTTGGTTAAGCGGGCATGTCATAGTGGGTGTGTGTGTGTGGGAATCGACCGGCTGGGAGACCGAAGAAAAAGTGGATTGAGTGAGTGAAGGAATGTCTGAAGGAGAGAGGGTTTGTTTGGCAGAGGCGAGAATAAAGGTGCATAATAGGAGTGAATGGAGGGGTTTTGCGAGGGGGTATGGGTTGTGGCCCACCTGGCCAGGGGATGAACTCTACACTTGACAATATGCTATAGTGAGGGTCCGTCGCGGTTCCGTTAAGATCTAGGGTAGATTTTTCTGAGCGTGTGACGAGTTATCACTAATTAGGTATAGAGGGGGCGGTAAGGTGGGGTTTCCTTTTCGACTTGTGTCATATTCTTCTACTACTTTTTCTTTTCCGATGCATGCCACGCACCTTATCCCCAGTCTTGGGGAGGAAGATAATGATAATAATAATAATAATAATAATAATAATAATAGATAATAATAATTATTATATATTATATATAATATAGTATAGTAATTATAATATATACTATATATATATATATTATAATATAATAATATTAATATATATATATAATATATAATTATATATATATATATATATATATATATATAATATATTATATATATTAAATATACCCGTAAATTGAGTATTGCATTTACACATTTGAAGCATTGTTTTATGTAGAATTTTTCCGTGGATATCGAACTTTTCCATGGCGTAAACAGTCCCTTTGCCGCATGACACACAACTTTTGCCACACCGACCCTAATGATCGAGCGATATATTAGTTGGATTTTATATTATATATATTATATATATATATATATATATATATATATATATATAAATATATATTATATATATATATATGTATATATATATATACTAATATATATATATATATATTATATATATATATATATAAAGATTAACAAAAAGTTACGTGTTGTATGAGAGCTCTAGATTTTATAAGGTCTTTCTAATAATATTCACACTGCAAATTGGAGAATTAATTATCAATAAAACAAAGTTAAAAACACGTTATATAATGTTGATTTTTAACAGACTCTACAAGAAAACTATTAAAGGCATAACGGGTGTAATAATAATAATAATAATAATAATAATAAATAATAATAATAAATAATAATAATAATAATAATAATAATAATAATAATAATAATAATAATAATAATAATAATAATAATTACACTACTGATCACAAACAAAACTACTCAATTTAAAAATTAGAATTGGAAGATTTCAGAAATGAAGATTAGTAAAAATCTGATTTCTTATATGATAAAATTAAGCATTTTAAAAAAGAACTAAAAAAAAAAACACGTTTCATATAATGACCAAAGCAAGCTTACATACAAGACTTATTGTTAAACTACCTATGGAGAAAATTTACACGAAAAACAATCTAATATTTATGGCAAAGATCGAAAATAAAAGAGAACGTTCACTGCAAACGTATTAGTAGAAAATTTATTGAAAGCATTCCACATCGCCAATTATGAAAACCGTAACTTACCCAAAACAGTTTTACTCCAAATATTCAAAAATATTTAACTAATATTTGTAGGAATTATAAAATCTTAAAATCCAAAACCTTTTATTGTTTTAAAGTTTTCATTACAGCCAGTTATTAAATTCTTTTACTCAAATATTTATTAAAAATTACGAAAACCTTATTATAAATCTGACTTACATTTTACATAGAAAATTTTTTGAGAAATACAAATTATAAAAAAAGCCATTCTTTACGATTAAAGCTACCAATTACAAGAAAAATTTTAGTTAAATTTTAAACATGTTTCTTCTAGCAAACGTCTTCCAGTGACTAAATACAAAAAGTATGTTTTCTGATAAAACATCTAATGGGTATATAAGGAAGGGATCAGGAGCCACTGCAGCATTCATCCGATTCAAAGCCTAACTACTAATAAAAGAGAATAAAAAAACCAAGTATCTATCGTTTGTTCTGAAAGCGATTAAAAATTTAACTTAGTGAAAAAATTGAAATAGAAAAAACTTTTAAGCATCCTCGTTTATTAAATTAACTTAGTAATATTTTATACGAGAATAAAATTAACTTATGATATTGCATTATAAAAGAGGTAAATAGTAAAATTTTTTCAGAATAAAACCCCATTAAACCTGTAGAAATTTGTCGAAAACTAGGAAAAATATTTTTGATATAAAATATCTCATAAAATTTTATGGTACAAGATTAAGTCAAAGAAAGAATTTTTGAATCATTAGAGATTAACTTATAAATGTTTTTCAAAATAAAATATTAACTTAAAAGTGCACTTTTTAAATTTAATTATTTTGTATACCATTTTCAAAGATTAAAAATTGAACAATTAAAATTTTTTTCTGTTCTAAAATTCTAATTTATTAAGGTTCAAAATAACAAATGGAAAAACAAGTTGTTAATTAAACGCCTAAACTTATAAACTGCCTAAAGTCAGTCCAACGCCAAGCTTCGCACCTTAGGTCTATATTTTCAGATATGGAAAATAACTCAGTAAAATGGGTTACTGGGAATAATTTTTGAACATTTTTATCATTCGAAATTTATTCAATCATTATTAAAATTTAAAAACTTTTCCACTGTAGCAAAATGAGTTTCGTAAAGCATATTCTCACTAAATCAGAATATTTTACATAAATCATATATTAAAACAAATTTAATGTATAATGATACTATGAAGATGTAAGACGTCTGCCAATCCCATATTAGCGCCCCAAATGGCACTCAGTCAAAATAGTGGCATCTTTGGGGTCTGAGTAGCCAGAGAGCGTCAGTTTGATTTTTGTTATTATTTAAAAACTTTTTTCAAAGTTCTTAATTTTATTTTTCAAAATTTGAAATTATTTATTTGTATTGCCAAACAAGACTTTTGAGATATAAATATTTAATATTTATTTATAATTTATAAATTTTATCTTGGTAAATTTCCTCTGCATTATTCTTTTTTCATATTAATACTATAGATAATTTTATATGGCTTTATAAATGGTACTGCATGTTTAAAATCTAATAATAAATCCAGATAAAAATAAAAATAAATTATTACTAACACAATGTAAAAACATACTATTAATATTCAATTAAAAGTAAATAATTTAATAATAATTAATAAATAATATTAATAATAATATAAATAATATTAATAATCAGCTATTAATAATAATGAAAGAAATTGCCGTCTACAACATTAGTAATACGTCATTTTAAGCATCACAGGATATTCATACCTACGTAAGAAAAAATGATATTTAATCACATTTAAACCTTAATATGACTATGTGTGAACCAGGCGACTGGGCGTAAAAAAGGATATATTTACGTGTGTGCACACACACACAAATATGTTTAGTTAACGTATCTATAACACTTAAATAACTTCATACAAGTATAAATTTTTGCATACGATTTAAAACTCTATAGGCTATTATATATATATAATTAACTAACTCAAAAACAATGTGAATATATATATATATATGATATGTATATATATCGTTTGGTATACAATTGGTCTAATATATAAACCATGAATTCATTCCAGAAATTCAAAACAAATTCATTGTAAATAACTGAAATCATAAACTAACATAAGCAAAATAATATATAATACCTAAAAATAGAGAGATATATTATATATACTATATATAAGATATATAGACATAGTGTATACATATTCATTGTGACTACTCAGAATATACTAAAATATATATATATTAGAAAATATACTAGGTTATTAACCGTACTCAGCTCCCATAAAATACATAAATTATTTAATATAATATATACTCCACTTTTATTTATATTATATGTGATATACATATTAATAAATGTTTTTGTGTAACAAAATAAGGTAGTTTCTTTTCTTCTAAACATGTATATATATATATAACATAATATGTTAATTATTTTTACTATTTTAACCATAGACAAATGTTGGAATATTTGGTCGATGAGCAAATAATTATTTATATTTTCTTTCTAATTCTCCAGTATTTTAAATTTAATGTCAAATTATTAAAGTATCAGAGTCTGGCTTTACTTATTATATATATCAATAGCTTTTGGAAATTTTCGTAAGTAACTTTTATAAAACATGGCTTTACATCATAATAATTTGCGATAAGACACATCAAAAAACAATGAGTTCCTACTTTAAATAAATAACTCATACTATAAACATGTTATTGTTGAAAAACTCTTTGTATAAGAATTCGGAACATTAACTGCAGCTTTAATAATAATACAGATCTTCCTTCTATGACTAAGCATCTATATGAAATTTAATACCTTAGCTTCTTTCTTTTTGATAACAATAGTATTGAAATGTAAATATAAGAAAATAATAATAAAGAAAATATGAATAAATAAATCTGAATAAAAGTTTTTATATACATTACTGCAAGAATAGTCATAAATTAGACCAAGAACAGAGCAATATTACCTTAAAAATGTAGAAGTCTGTAGAATAGAGATTAACATTCTTTATCTAAATCATTATAATAGATGTTTTAGCCTTAAATATTTAATACTATAATAACTCGCAATTTTAAAGAATATTAGATAAGGTATGTTAGATACGTTAAAAAACTTAAGAAACTAAAAATAACAATTAAATAAATTAAATAAATAAATGTACAAAATCCAAACTAAGCTTGAAAAAAATAACCTTCCTTGTCATTACTATTCATTATTTTTATCTAGGTGTTAATAAAATAATATATATATATAAAAAATATTTTATAACAGCTCAAAAAGTAAGGGGGTTTGAGAAAACCTGTCGTAACCAGAAAAAGACCTAGAAAAGCTAAATAACGACAGCCCGTCATATATATATAAAATATAATATATATATAGTTAAATATATTAAGTAAAATAATAATATAAAAATGAAAATATATTACATAAATATTAATATATAGACTACATATAAAGAATATAACTAGAATATTAAATGATATATAAAAAACGACGATATAATAGATGAAGAAACAAGATAACAAAAAAAAAAAATGTAAGAACAACGAAAACCGAGAACGCAACTAATAACAGGGGTTGACAACTAACAAAGCTTCCACCACTTAACACAGTTATTAAAATTGTAGTAGCTCATACTAGCACTGCATCACAAAAACGCTCGACAACTTCACATACATTTTCCAGGCCATAACTCAGGGAAGTAAAACATTCTGTATTTTAAGAGGTTACGAAACAAATTTATTTATTGAAAGGAAAAAATCAGCAACGATATACCCAAATATTATCAAATATAATTTATCAACATAATAACAAAAAATCTTTGTTAACTTACAAATCATTGAATGATATCATAACCAACCACAGAAAATTTAACTCGGTAAGAAACCAATTAACAAAACAGTTGTTATCCAAATAGCATAATCATAAAAAAAATAAAGGAAAAAAAGTGCTTTTGAATAATAATAATAGAAGGATAGTATAATTAAAAAAGATTAGTACAGAGAGATAAAATTGTAAATAGCGATATTTAAGATTTTTGTTTAAAGCAGATCATAATTTAACGAGATGAAATCACTCAAACCATCAAAAAACGCCCTCCCCACCCCTCCCTCGCACCCTTCCATGATCTATGTGACTAACAGAGAATAGGAGAGAAAAGAAATGAGAAAATAATAAAAAAAAATAGATGGAGAAAACTGTTAAAATATCGTATTGCATTTAGAAATTAAATTCATTATTTATCCATTCCTCAAGTGAACAACAAAACATATGACAAAAAAATAAGTTATTTAAGAGTTTGTTTAAAATATTACGTAATAACCAATCGGAATTATTTGTAAATTAGAACGAGATATGTATAAGAAAAATTTTGACTACGTAGAAATAGAACAGACCAAAATCGGACAGTAATCAGAAAGTTAGAATTGTAACAATAAATAAAAGGCTAACATAAAAACACTAACGAGTGAAACTCTAGAAGTAAAATCATGATACAAACGATCAAACCTAAACAACCCCAAATACAGGAAAAACAGTAACGAGAAATCTAACAACTAATTAAACAGAAGGAATTAACAAAGCAGATTCCGCTACATTAAAACCAACAGTAAGAAAAGTACCTAAAACATACTTCGTGACAAACGTAACCTAATTTCCCACTTTTTCAAGCTTAATTCAAAAAGATTAACAATAATGCAAACGAAATAAATAAGATGTAATAATTTACATTATAAATCGTTGATTAATTTAACAAAAAATTTAGCATTAACCCTGTCTATATAATCATTACGACAACAAAAATATTAATGACTAAGAAAGAAGGAACGTACGAATGATGTTATCTACAGTCCAAATCTTCGTGAGAAATAGATTTAAACAACAGAAAGATTTCATCATTACATACCTCATGAATAGAATATCTATAATCAAATGAGAAACCCCAACGAATTAATTGCGTAAAACGACAACAAGAACTATTTATGTACCAAAGATAACGAATAAAAAAAATAACAAAGAAGTAGAAGTTATCTGAGAGGGAAGGAGACAGAGGGAAGAGAGAGAGATATAAGAAAAACATGTGATTGTGAAGAGCACGAATGAACATAACATATAAGTATCTGATAGAGAAATTGATATAATATTAATTATTTGAATATTAACCTAATATTATATATAAAGAATCCATATCACAGTAATAGTTTTCTGTGATAGAGTACTGAGATTTTAAAGCGAGGCATCTTAATAGAAACCAGTAGTAATTTATCAACCCTTCAATTTATATAATGGTCAAAACGCCATCCATTCCTCAGCCATGTATCTCTAATCTTCTACATATTCACCATGATCCTCCTCGTGCGAGATCGAATCTATGAAATAATATTGATCCAAGTCAAGATTTCGAGTATACATAAAAGTATTGGATAAACATAAACAAAAATAATCTTAGACTCACCTTCCACGACTACCACTCTAACAGTGATCTACGAACTATGACTTGCCTTACGCGACAACAAAGGTGTACGTCTCTGCGCCTACGCATCAAGTAAGCCTGCCGTTAGCACTCAATCATAACCGCCAGCCCACTCGCTCGGCTTCGAATAATCACATATACTCTGACAAATGCGAAACTTCAAAATCTCTTGCTATATTGCTCACATTCTTAGTAGTTTCGACTATTTGAATAATCCGCTAATGCATTCGAAGAGCAACATGCCTTACAGTCGGTAACAATATACAAATAGGTAACAGTAGCTAAAGTCATACAGATACTCGAGATGTTCCACTAATTCACCGGCAATTTACTGACTCTGAAACAACATCCTTTTGGTTATATATAGACAGTAATAATTTAGAATCATCTTAACTCAAAATCATTAAAAAAGTGAAAAAATACGTAATCAAAGATACCAACCATTCATGTTGCAACTAAGTGAATGTGACTACATATTTCATAATAGATAAGTGTTCACTTCGTCTCGAGAAATATTAAAATCATTTTGAAACTATCGTGGATAGATCAAACGTGTTGTACTTAAGTAGCAAAATACTCGGGGCAAATCGCTTACTTTTGTACTTTACTTTCCTCTAACCAAAAAACTTAACCTATTAGTGTCTCAGAGTTAATTCTAATCATTCACATAGATACTCTAGTTAAAGTAACACAAGCTGAAATAATCTTTAACACTTAGAAAACTCAATCATTCATCTAACAAAAAATCAACAACTTATAGTGTTAACGTCTTTCAACATCCTCAGTACATAGTAATAATTGTTTAACATAACGTACCTATAAAAATACCTTTCGAATTATAATTAAACTTCAATCTAACCAATAAGAAATTATCTAGATATGAAGCCCAACCATCACCTCCCGAGAGGAACAACCAAGGGGATGCGACCCTTGCAAAGGGTGTGAATTCCTGAGAGGGGGATGCACCTACGAAGGGTTTGTAAGCGTGAAAGTTGTTGAAGCCTTCAGCCCGTTCAAAAGGAGCATGAATGGCCTTACCCTACCAAGAGGGTAAATGCGGAGCCTAGTAAAAGTGTATTGGAATTATGAGAGAATTTAACAGACTACCTCCATAATTAACCGCACATCTTACACAGCACTTTCGGTATAATTATTAGTTATTATTATATATCTAATGTAATAAATATGATATTCCTCCTCCCTCTCTCATGTAAATTTGTCACACTCCATTTACTAAGTGACTGTCAAGTCCCTCGTTTGGGTTATTATGTCTTTCGGAATGAATTATGGCGTATTACTGTGAATTATTGAGTGTATACATTGCTATTTTATGAATTAACTCTATGCACCGTAATGAGAGAGACATGTTATTAATTCAAGTAAACTAGAGTATCATATAGTCGCTACTTAAAATTCGTTTATGTATTGCTTGTAAATATACTTAATCGTGCTATTGTTCAGAATTAATAACGCAAACAAACTGATTTTGATACTAGGAGAGAATATGTATTGAATGAATGTCCATTACTCAAGATGAGTTATGTAAAAGTAAAGTGGGAATACATTAATATGGTAGTTAAAATCGACTTGAAGTGAATTTAAGTAGATTAGAATAAAATGAAGATTCGCTCCTAGAGGTTTTGATAAGTAGTTTTATATTTGGTGCATGGTTAGTAATGTAGCTAGTAAATTAATAAGCTAGGAGTTAAGATATGACACCATAATAATGGATAACATTTTTTCTGCTGAAAGAATTTGAGTCAGTGTAATATATATATATAGTTCAAATGAATGTTATATACAACAGAGACTCGAATAGGAAAAGATGAACTCCTTTGGATTACAGATGGTACGAGATGAAAAGGGTCTCCTGTCTCAACAAAATAGATCAATCGAGGTCTACTGCAGACTTGTTTGTTCAATCTGAATGAGTATTACCGAGTTGAAGATCACGTGTTACATGTTGAAGTATTTTCGTCTCAGTTGGTGAAATTTTGTGACTAGTGAGACGATGACTCATGTCAGCAGTCTTTTATATCATGAGTTTTTTGTGCCTGATTAAAATGGACCGAGATATAATGTCGGGAGAAGACAAAGTCTTGGAGGTTATATGATTTAGTTATGATTGAAGCATGTTTATTTAAGTGGCATAAGAGACATCTGTAAAAACCTTAATCAGATAAGTAACGTGTAATTATCGCAAGGTTGGAGGAAAGAGGTTTATAGGTAGTACTCGTGGAAAAACCTAACTATGAATTGGCAGATAGTATTTTCATAGGAGACGTAAACGCTAAAAGTACTATGTAAGTTTTAGAGTTATGGATATATTGTAGGAGGCACTCTCTCTCTCTGAAAGTAATACAGCTACTAATATATACGAAGGTGTGAGATGATGAGTATTAGGGTAGAGGAGCGAAAAGCCCTATACTCTTGTTTTATAGATTGGGTTGTAGTGTATTTGCGAGGTTTTTTTAGGATGTATCGTTAAGCATTTATCTTATTAATTTTATTTCCCATAATAAAAAAAAGTCTACTTTGTAGTTGTCTGATAAAGCATAGTATTCGCGATAAAGAACATCTTGAATCTCTAAAAGAACTCGTATTTCTATGTCATTTCTCTCTCTACCAATACGTAGATCCTCGAAATATGAACTATAGATCAATAGTTCAATAGAATCACGAGTATGCATAGCGGTAAAACCATAGGTGATAAGTTCATATTACAGATAAGCAAAAAGCCTATACTGTAATACTGTTATTATGTTGAGAAGACGGAGTGTGCTATAAGCCAACTTGCAAGTGAGAGCATTTAAGATTTCCTTCACTGATTATGAGTATAGAGTCTTTATACGCTTTTAAAGAGTGCTCAAAGATTAAACTAATCACAATACTGAGTGTTATATTTTGTATGTCTCAAAGAAATTTATTTTGTTAATATATTTTTCTATGTTATGATCAAAAAAAATGTTGCTATAATATTAATCTGCTATACTAGTATTGGTTAAAACTTGTGATTGATTCATTGTCCAAAATTATTGCGATGCTCAGACGAAAAATTAGTTGATTTATGTTAGATAATTTATGTTACGTGTTAATATAGAGAATAGATTTTTGTAAATAGTGTTTCTCTCTTGCGTAGAAGTATGCTATGTTGAATTCTGGCGATAATGCCATACAGAGTAGCGTTATTACATTACGGGTTATACTCTAAGAGAGTATTGGATGATTATATGAAGGGGTTAGTGTGCACTTATGATATTAGTCTAAATATATACGACATTTAGAGTTTATAATACTACTATCTATTCTATCGTATAAATAATTGTGGCTTCTGAACAAAAGGAGAAGGAGATAATAATAAGGTTGACGTTTTTGTAGAGGTTTAGATGTTGAATTGTTTATTCTGGTTCTTAACTGTTATGTTAAGTGCGGAAAGTTTGGATAATGTTAAGTAGTATTATTCGTACGAGGGTGTGTTTTAGGTTTGTCGTTAAAATTTTATATTTCTAGTTCTTTGTTATTGTTATTGTTAAGCTTATTGTTAAAAAACTTTGTTGGTTAGGCATATATTCGATGGTTAGTATACAAAACAAATATATAAAATTTGCTTTTATCTTTTTTGTGTTGTTATAGTTTATGTACCTCTCGTATATATGATACTCTCTAGAGTTTAGTACTATTGCAATTCAAACATTCTGAATAATAGCTCTAAAGGCTAATTATTGTGAAAGCGAGAGAGGATGGAATATTAGAGAGGAGTCAAATCATTCCTTAACAATGGAAAATGTATAGGATTGGAGGGCAGAAGATTGAGGGTTTGAATTTAATCTTGATTTACTGGCTTTTAAAAACAGTAAACATTATCCAATTTTACTATGATATTTATAGTTCTGAAAATATGACATATTTTAGATGTTAAATAGTAGTTTAGAGAGATAGGAGACTCATACAGTTTGAGATCTTTTGCAAGGTTCTTGTTGTGTATTCCCGTATCCCAAAGGAGGACTCAAAGGGTTATGATAAGGTTTATTGTGTGATAAAATAAACTTTAAGAAATAGCTATGATCGAGAATGCTTATCTTCTAATAAAAATGTGATAAAAGTTAGAGATGAAATATTTTAAAATGACGTTATGCATTGTTTGTTAATTTACTGGTGTTAAGTGAGTGGACTTTGTTAATGTCAACATGATTTATTAGTGTTCTAAGATTTGATCAGTGGTCTTCAAGACAAAACTGCCAACTTTAAGGAACCAACACGAAAAGGAGTAAAATTGGAAAGAAAATGAATATTAGAATTTGGAAATTATGTGTCGAATCCCATTAAAGCTTTGGACAAGTAATAACCCCAAAAGCAATAGGATTTGCTAAGTTCTGTCGTTGTACATAATATATATTCTCTTAAATAGTTCACTCATCAGAAATATTGCGTATAGTAAAGCTTTTTAATTAATGTCCGACAACAGATATGTATGTTCAAGACATATTATTTCAGCTGGTTTAGTCTCTCGAAAGAACTTGGCAAGTTTGTAGCGAGAACAAATTAAATACAGATAACTGTCTCTTATATACTCGAAATGATAATCTCGAAATTTAACTTGTTATTAATTGTCAATACTGTGTAAATTGTAAAGAATTTTAACGATTCGAGTAATATGTTCAGGAAGATAATTGCTTCTAAACTTTCTGTGGAATTGTAATTGGTGGGACTGCTAAAGATAGTATTTTTGGGGCGTGTAAGATTACAACTTAGTAGAAGAAAAGAAACAATAGAAAGAAAAAGAATGAAAATGCGAAAGCTTGTTAATGTTAGTAGTTTATTCTGTGCTCAGTAGAGAATGAAGCTATGTATGCGTTATTGCGTCAAGATTGACATTGAGTTATTCATTAGTTAATCTGTAATATGATATAGTTAGCATTTATTAGTGTGATAACAATATGATTACTATTAAGGCATATATAATATATATATGTGTGATGATATATATATTGCAATAATAGCAAATATATGTTTTATATCGTAAATTGTTAAGATTGTACTAATTGTTATGAGACGCTCGAAATGGGAGTACTCAGATAATGAGTAGTACTCCCCGTCTTGATTCTCAATGGTTATATCTCAGCTAAGATCTCTACTAATCAGGACTGCTCAAATGGCGACGTGGTATCGATATAGTAGGCTAGCGAGGAAAGGGCTCGTAGTCGCATCGGAAGAACTGACCACCGTATGTGATGACTAGTTGGTGTAATTGTGATACGTTGACTTAGTAGCTGCTTTAAATTATCTCGTCAGGGTTTCGCAGGTAAAAACTAAATTAAGCCCAAGATTCACTACTTAGTTGAGTTATCATTTTTTTTAATTATAGACCTCGAACATGTGTTGTATGTGGTGATTAAATTTGGATTATGTATATTATTATTATCTTCATATACTTTCAATTATTATTTATTATATATATTATTTGCTCATACATTATTATTATTATTATTATTATTATTATTATAATTGTTATTATTTATTATAATTCTTTCTTATTATTATTCTTACTTATTATTTATTATTATTAATTATTAGTTATTATGGAATAACTTCATTTTAAATGATTTATTAATTTAATAATATATATTAATTAATTTATTTTTATATTAATTAATCAAGTAATTAAATTAGAATTTAATTTAATTATTATATATTATATTATATTAATTTATATAATTAATATATTATATTATTATTATTATTATTATTATTATATATTAATTTCGGCACTGGCTCGCTTATCCGTTCTCCTCATTTATATTTCTCTATTTTTCAGATAATTTAAAGAATATATATACAGAGTACAGTAGATACCAAAAAGAGATATTCATGCAAATGATTATGTATCTTTATCTACTCCTATAAGAAGTATCTGTTTATTCTTAATCATTATCAATTACTTTTGATTATATAATTATTTACGGACTATAGTCTCCCCCCCGAAACCAGTCACTAATCATTATTTACCCATCTTCAAGATAATCACATATCTCACTCTATCTCATATCTCACTGACTTAGTAAATCTACACTTCAATAATTTGATCCTTACCACTCTTATTCATTACTCTTAATATGATTACTATCACAATTTCACGTTATTTTAATCTCATACATTTATATGACTTACTCATATTATTCTTAAATTATCACTCACTACACTTTCCACTCATATACTCTACATATACTCATTACAGTAATCTGTAAGTCGATACTCTCATGCATATTATCTCTCATATCTATTCATTCTAATAATTCCTTCATCTTAATATACCATTATTACTCTCTTATTCTCATCTCATTCCACTCCATTATTTTCTCTGTTAACATCTCTTCTAAATTTCATTTACTTAATTATAATTATTAATTATATATTTATATTATTCTATATAATTTTGGACAATCTATTTTACATCACCGCAACATTACAACAGAACGAAAGAATAGAGAACATAATTACAATCATATAATAATTAAAATACTAAAGAAAAGAATAAGATCGACAATATTCCGCTAAGGGATCCATCGACACAGTCGACTATGTAAAGCTATTATCCAGATGCATCATTAGCGCAAATGGCCGACAGAGTGCATCTGAATTCTATCGTAAACTATTCGCAAACAGAATCTGTTATATACTATTCAAGTATTACCTGATTAATCTTTGCACCTTCACCACTTTCCAGACCCACTAACAGGATAGAACAAATATAATATTAACACCAGAAGCGAGAAAACCAGGATTCAGTGATAAAATTAAACGACATAAATAGGGATTCAGAGATTTACAGATATGATTAGGAAGACTAAGTATCATTACGTTACTTATGTCTATAGATTACTCGTAACAGTAACGTGAATATATTTACATCAAATGGTCACTTCCATTGTAAACGAGTGAAAATTATTATAGTAACTTAAAGATAGTACTTGCACGTTAATTTAGGATTTTCAATTACTAGATCTGATTTTGATCGATTGCCCAATTTAAACTTTTTTACGCATCATTTTTATTCCAGTATTCCTAAACGACATTATTGAGCACCTCATAACGGTAATACTGTGAGGGAAAGGAGGAATATATATATCGCTTATTTTTGGATGGGCCGGATAAAAATTTAATCTGGTATAATATATAATAATATATAATTAACAAAAAAAGTTTATACAATTGAGGATGAATGAACAGGATCAAAAATTTTTAATACTAAAAAAAAATAAATAAATAATATCGGTTACTTATATTTATTTAGGGGAATCTTACATTTGGGGCTACCGTACTAGGCGGAGATATGATATACGCTATCTCACGGGGGATACCTATATCCAGGACGAGGTATATATATCTTAACTTAGAATAAACACAAAAGAAACATTGTTACGGCAAAGATTGATTCATGTTAGGTAGATTACATAATAGGAATTACTGCATACGAGGAATCAATTTAAGGTAGAGTTTTTGTATGTACTAGCATCGTCGCACTACTCTATATCAGGGTATGGCAGGAAAGAAAATTGCGATACACTTTATAACTCTGCTTAGAGATTTCAGGGTTATTAATCATAAGTGATGTTATTTTATACTCACAACAACATATATCGAAAACAGAAAACTTGCATTACGTGAACTTATTTTTTACCTTTCACATATATACATTTATTATCTTTAATCTTCCGTTAAGCCTAATTGATATATATCTTTTTCATCACATCGGTCAAGCTAAACTTAAAGTAGATTTTTCTTTCTCACGAAAAACTCCCAAAGTTAAGTTGACTAAATTTATTTCATATATCTTAACAATAGAATAAATAAAATACAACACTCGTACTCGTAGACCGGGTATAAAGCCCATAACTAGAGGCTTCAAAATCTATATTTATAAACATAGACTTAGGCTTAGGAAATACCCAAATAACGATTATCAAATAGAAGATAAATGGATATGCTAGTGAGATCGCGTTAATAGTTTTACTAGCGCTCAGATTTTTAAGCAGTCGAATTTACCTCGTTGGCTATAGAAATGAACTTTTATAATTCACGGAGAACTGATTTTGGAAAAGTATGTCATTCTATGGTGAGTATTGCAAGTATAGTATTTTCTTAAAGATGTGTTCCTGCTTTGTTGGTAAATGATATAAAACAATTTTTGCTTTCTAAATATTTGCATGGACATCTTGCACACACACACAGACAATCTACAATCCTAGACGACTAACAACCCACAGACATTCAACACACAGCAATCATACTTACTAGTGTCCATTATATAGTATGAGCCCCACCACAAACGTTAACACGACAACAATTACTACACCATGCACACAACACACATATTATTTAAAAGAAACTAAAATCTATTACTATTTACATCTTAATACATTAAGAAATTAAATAAAAGTGTCTTAAAGATTGATCGGTATAATGTATTTTAGCCATATAAATTAGTTTCCTGTCCTTTTTAGTGTAATACTCGTTTCTATTAAATACAATTTATATACATCTACTTTATATATTAGTTAAATGTTATCTGTATAAATATATTATAAATATTAAAATATAAAAAATAGATATATATATAATATATAATATAAAGATAATTACATGGATTCACAGTTCAGCAGCTTATTCTACAAGAGTAATTGTGAATAAGTAGCTAGAAACCATTAAATTTATAAATATAGTAGTAAACTTTATTATTATGAATTATTATTCTTATTTTAAATACTCTATATAAGTATATTAATCAATATTATTTATTATATATATTAATATATATTATTATAACATATTATATATTTATATATATATTATATACCATCTCCCATGAAATACTATAATATGAGTTTGACTATATATCTATATATCATTACATTTGTACTATATTTATTAATTTTATTGTATAATCTATAAAATATAAATATATCATATTTAATATTCACTCAACGAGAGACGTCCTAATAATAATTATGTTAATTATTAAGTAGTTAATAATATAAATATTACTATTATTAGAAATATTATTATTATACTATATATAATTATATTAATATAACTATTATTAATTATTAATACTATATATGATATATTGTCATTATTAGTATATAATAATATTATATATAAATTATTAATATTTATATATATATTATATATATAATTATACATGATACTTAATTCATTATGACGTTTAATCAATAATACATTATGCCCATATCATTCTCATACTATAGTAGAGGGTATTATATTTTTTAATATTTTTTACTTATGTATCTAGTACGAGACATTTTTAACTAAGAAATATTTACCCTACCTTTAGGTGAGGGGGCTGCAAGCCGAAACGCGAACAGGCAGTGAATCCGGTAAGGAAGGAAGGTAAGGAAGGAAGTGATCAGGGAAGGCTGAAAAAGACCCACCGACGTCCTGCCATCTTGGGTTTTAGCCCCTAATTTAGTAGTATTTATTCTTTTAGTATATAAAGTAATATCAATTGATGAAAGGCTTATTAAAATAATTTCTTTTTTTTTTAACTAAGAGGATACCAATATGTTGCGAGTATATAACGGCATAAGAGGCCAGGAGTTCGGGGTTACTTTCGGCCTCCCATCATCCACCTCTGTCTCCGTCGGCTCCCCCCTAAATGGAGGAAAAAAAATTTGCTTTTAAATATTTCCGACGAACTAAAGTATAAAAAAAAATAAATAAAATCCTCCTTAGAAATTTTCCGCTGATTCTATTATATAATAATTATGTTTTACTCATGCACTCTCACGAGTTCTTCGTAGTTACATAGATGTCATCTTTAGACACTCTGACCTCATATATATAGACTATTACTGTATATTCATTACTTGATAATGTTATATTGTTCTGTAAGTAAATATTGTCATGAAGAAAGGAAAAATTATATAATTTTCTAAAAGTATAATATAAAATGGTAATTAAGTATACGTCAGTTATATATATGTATTAATATATGGTAAATATCTAGAGGTATGTAAATAGATAAAAAGAAGAAGAAGATAATATCCTAAGCTAAAATAAAACTACATATATTATAAAATTATATATCTATATAGTATATAAGTATAAATAAGTATTATAATATATATTAATTTTATATATCAATATTAAATAATATAATATATTATATATAAAAGTATATTAATATTATATTATATATTATATATAATACTAAAGGGGATAATATAAAACCTTCTTCTTTCTCGGAGCAGACGGGGGGTTTAATTTTCAGGAAAAGATTCTAATGGTCCTAAGTATTACAACTTCTGAGTCAATAAATTACACAAAATGAGGAATTCATAAACCTGAAAAGTTTAAAATACACAAACAAAATTCATTCAGTGCCGCTAAACAAAACATTCTAATAAGCAATATCGATTCGAGTTCATGTGCCGAACTAAACCAGACCTTAAAAAGAGCAATGAAAACTTAAAGATGGTGAAAAGACGAATGAAAAACATTCTAGAAACTTTTTAAAAATTGGATCAAAAAAAAAAAAAATTCAAAGCAAAATTTTATAAAATGATTTTTGATAATTCTATAAAAGTGAGCATCCGAGACACACAAAAATAATAGACGTTAAGAATGTTTACCTATATATGTATATAACGCTAAATAAAAAAAGAAATCTTTTTATGGAATTTTTCGTAATGCCAGATTTTATCAAACTTAAATATTTGATGAAATTTCTACAAATCTAGTACAATAATAAAATTAACATTAAGAATTAATTATAAGAGGCAAAGATTCAGTTCAGTGCCGAAACTAAATAAAAAAATTTGAAGAGGCAATGATTCAGTTCAGTGACAAAACTAAATTAAAACAAAGAGACAAAGATTAATTTAGTCCCGAAAATATTTCAAACAAAATTTTGTCTTCTTTCTTTTAACGAGAGAGAGAGATTGGGATCGAGATTTATACAAAGCGGTGAATTAAAATTGGTAAATAAACCTTGTTTAAAAAACCAGTAAGGGGTTAAAACAAAGAAAAAAAGAAATAGAAAAAATCCGAATTTTTTTTTAAAACAAGGTTTTTTTTTTTTCCATCACACAGCACACAGCACACAACACACAGCACACACACACACAGACGACCACACACACGCACACACAACACACACACACACCACACCACACACACACCACACACACGAGCTACTAACCTATAGTATTATATTATACTATATTAAAGTATATTATATTATAATTATATATATATTATATATATCAATGTCATGAAGAATATACTACTATATGTACTAGTATATATATATTTATATATATATATATATATATATTTATATATGATAAGTATATACTGATATATAGTAATGATATAATACGTAAGTATATAATACGTTCCAAAGCTCTATATAACAATTATACATAATATTACTATAGTTATAACTATATATATATATATATAATATATATATATAGTATATATAACCTATAATTATGATAGTACATAGGTAATACCATATACGCATTGCATAAATTCTATATATATATATACTAGAGCGTTGAAGGTAATAGTGAACAAAGTAATAAGTATAATATGTAATTATAATATATAATGAGTATTATTATTAATTACAGTAATGATTATATATTATTCGAGATAATTCTATTCTTATTAAAGCTATTTTCACGTAAGTATATCAAATCACGAAATAATGGCCACTACTAAATTTATAATAGGTAAGATAAATAAACTACGTTGGAAGCTATCACACATAATTAGATTATCATATATAATTATAATAAATTTTAATCTATAATTATATAATTATTTCAGCGGAACAATTGGAACGTAGAGCATTTTTAATAGTTTTGCTTGATAACAATATCCTTTCTCTAATTTTTGACCCAGCCTAGGGAAGAAACCACTGTACATAAAAATGTTAATCTCCCCCCAAAAAAACTACTACATTTATAACTATTATAACAGTAAGTAAACTATATATTTAAATATAGTATATATATAGCATAGATAGACATTATATATATATATATATATATAATAATATAAATATATATATATATATATATATAGTAATATCGGGCCTATAATATATATCATTTTATTACCAAGAATCAAAAATTTTACATGGTCGATTTTACTAAAGCCGTATATACTGGTTTATTTGCATTGGCAGAAAAAAAAAAAAAACTAAAAAACAGTGATTGGGGCTGGGGTGGTTCACGCCATCACTTCTGTAGTGGGCCTTGGGATGCTCATAGCATGTCTCTTGACTGGTTAAAGCGACCTCTGCATCTTTCGGAAAACTGTATGAAACAGTCTAGGAACATGAAATTTAGAGGAAAAAATGGTGTTACTGAGATGAGAGAAGAGAGAAATGAATGTGTTATTTAGAATGGCAAGGAGTTTGACTTTGCGTGTTCTTTACAGAAACATAGATGAAAAGGACGTCGAAGAGGATTGTATTATTTCGTTCTATCTAGTGACGAGGACTGAGAGAGGAGGAGTTGCAAATTTCCGATGAGTGATTTATCGCGCGAGCTAGGGTTATAATTTAAATTGGGAAAGGTTAAGGTGGGTAGGATTAGTGATGCATAAAAATGGTTCCCTCTGAGGGATGATGAGGAAAGAAGAATTTTCTGGAATGATCTGATGAGTTTTTTTTTGGGAAAGGGGGGAGTGGGGCAGTCAAGAAATAATAATGGTTGGGAACATTAGTGTCACATGACCCATGCTGTTTCAGTTCTGAAGCAAGGTATATTTATATGTTTCCACGAAGTTGCAGGGAAAAATGAGAATGAATAAAATGTGATGATTTCGTGAGTGATTTTGAGATTCAAGCTATTCTATTTTCGAGAGAGAAATGTGGTGTATTATAATACAATCCTCTCGAACACAAGACTATTGCCAAGTATCCATATAATTTTTGTGGATAGAATGCTACCCGAAAGTTGGCATCGTAGAATTCAGTATGAACCATCTGATTTCTAGAATCATGTACAAGCAAATAGAAGAATGGGTGAAGATGGTGAAGAAGGTGTGTGCAAATATGTGTGGATGTTAAAAAATTATTAAGTATGAAATAAAGGGCATCAGATACATTAAGTTTAAGGAACGAATAAAAAAGAAATTAAATGGGATAGGATGAAGACTGAGAAGATTAGCTCGACAGATATATCATCGTAGTTTTGAACACTTGCAAAATAATAACCATAATTTGTGGAGTATAAATTGAGTCGAATTCGTAATATCTGGATTCTATGTGGTTGTTCAGTACGGAAAGAGAAGTATGTTTGGGGGTGCTAAAATAAGAAGTAATGAATAGTTAATAAGTGAGAATGATTTGAATGGTATGACCGACATGTCTCGGAGATGGCAAGCGAGGTAACAAGTACTAATAAATGTTGAACGTTGAATGTAAGAAAAAGCAAATTTAGGTTTTGAAAGAAAGGTATATAAAAATATTGTACGGTGGGGAAATGAGAGGGGCTATATAAGTTGCCTGCGAGAGAGACAAAAAATGAGTATTAAATTAAAAATTGGAAGAAGGATGATGAGAATTACGAGGGAATAAGGAATCTGTTCTGGAGAGAAGATGAAAAGGTACGAGAAAGTGAGTTATAAAGGGAATCTTTACGAATTGAAAATCATTACTGTGTAGATTAAGTTCTAAACAGAATGAAAGACGAATATATTCAGCTGGAGAAAAATGTGTGGTAAATCTGCAATTAAACTTTGAGCTAGTGATTACGAAAATAAAGTGAATGGGGTATGGATTGATGGTGTAAGAAGTGTATTCGGGTATGAGCTCTTAATTAGTTATAGAGAGACATGAGGGGAAAAAGTTGAAAAAGTGGTGAATTGTTGTCAGATATATATATATTAATAAGTTATAGTATATTATTTTATATATCTTACTTTATCTTCCTAAAATAATAAAATGTATAATAATATATATATTTATTATATAAATATATATATATAATATATATAATTATATATTATAATGATATATATATAATAGGTATAATCGTTCGGTCAAGGGCATAAGGAGTCCGTCCATCTTTAGGTTCAGAAATGACTAGATCTTCCTATAATGCTCTGAAATAACGATATGATCAAAGGTTTCCTGCGTTATAGAAGTTCGCTTGGGTCGAAACTTTTAAGGTCGGTACTTCGCCTTCTCTCTCTCCCTATAAAATACATTTCACACTAAATATAAATATATTATACTTAATATATAAATATATATATATATAATATATAATCATTATATATATATTTATTATATGTAAGATGTATCATATATGTATGTATATTATTCGATCTATATTATAAAGATAAGGACATTATATAGTATATAGATATTACAAACTAAATACAGGTACGTGGCCCCATAATACATAAGAAAATTATCTGTGACAAAAATAGACGTTCTGAAACCCCTCTTGATAACTAACTGTTATAGTCTTTAGCTGGACGAAAAATGACCTTTATAATTACTACCACTTTTTAAAAATTTACAAACTTATATAACTTACAAACTTACACAAAAGTGTTGTCACTTTCTATGCATACACACACATACACCATTATAAACATAGGTAGATTAACGTATATGAGAGGTAGATACATTACTACTAATAAATGATAACTGTCAGTATATCAATTACTAAGATAAAATACTATATATTTACAAATGAATATGTGTGAAGTTTTAGAGAAAATATACATTAAAAATCAGGGACAATAATCATCCTCTGGCTACAACAATTTCGACCATCTCAGCATCTGGGGGAACCAAATAAACACCCATCTGGTTAAGATGCATTTCCATTTTAATTTGGTGGGGCAATGTACAAAATATGTACTTGAACGGTCAACTACTGGAAACACAATCCCCCCGAAATGGAAGAAAAACGAAAGAGGTGGGCCTAAAATGCCATCCGCTTGTGAATAGATGAATCAGTCATTGAAAAACCAACGAATGTTTGCAAGTCCGTCCATAGTAAATACCGGACAAAATTGTAGTCAAGAAGATAAAAAGAAGATCAAAAAATGTATGGTATATGAAGGCGAGTCCCAATGCGTCTTCAGCTCTAAAACATTCATCAGTGATGGATCAAACACTAAATCAGAAGAATCTATTCCGATGATCACATCGTGGTGATTTCCATAGTAGTTGGAACGCTGGATGTAGTAAAAAAGAAGAGTCTTATAAAGACACTCTGAGAAGCTCCGATCTTCCCGGACGACGAACAGGAGATAAATATGCTGACGCTTAATGGTTGTAACGAAAAGAGCATTGCCATTTTGCGACTTGTGTAGGATTGAGTAAAAAAATCTTTTTCGAGGAAATCTTCGTTATGTCAATCGGTTTGACACGGACACCTAGAGATCTACCAGAGACCTACTAGACTGTAATACCCCTTAAGAGGGAAATATCATAATAGCTCTCTAGTAATATTATAGTCTAATATTATATATAATAAAGATTATATAATAACAGATTTATTATGTTTCTTATGCATATCACGTTTTCCGATCATCATCTACTGAAGAGGAAAGTTATATATATATATACTAAATATACATGGTACAAATTTAATATAGTTAATAGTTAATATATCATCTAATATCTATAATTAAATTGCCAACTAAGCTTTCACCGGGCTACCAACAACGGGCTCTTAGGTGGATCACGATAGCAGAACGCAATAAAATCTCTAGCTGTTCCAGGATTCAATATTGAGATTGAGGAACGTTGACTATTGGTGGTTGTTATTACTACACTTTTTTTATCGATACCTATTGTAGAAATGCTCCTTGTGTTTTTCATTATGATCATCATTCTGATGGTGTGCATCCTATTAATGTTATACTTCATCTCCGCATTTGTATAAAAAGCGGTTGCTAACCTGTTTCTTTATACAGAATGAGCTCGACCAGTTTCCTTTTGTTTGTTTTCAGTGTGTTTGTCCTGTTGATGCTTTTATTTATGTACTGTTTGTAGTAACTATATTTAAAATTTAAAAAAGTGTGTAAATTTATAAGGGCATTCGTCAAATGATAAGATTATTATCACTATATAGTATATATATATTATATAATAAATATATATATCATATCTATGCCTGAGATTATTTGTGAGATATATAAGTATATATATATATAGTATATATATAAAAGTATATAATATATCGTAAATCTAAAAATTAAACTTAAGTTATATTAATTATTATATATTATAATAATATAATATATCAAATATAATCGTATATTAATATTAATTAATATATGTATATAATGATATATATATTATATATATATAATTATATATATATATATATATAATATATTATTATAATAAAATATATATATATTATAATATAATATATATATATTATTATTATATATATATATATATATATATAATATATATATACTACTATATATATTATATATATATAGTACTTGTATTATATCCTACTAATATAGCTCGTAGTTTATAGTGCGCAGTATTCGACTATGATATAAGAGTTCCCGTAATGTAATAGTTACCAATAAATAAGTATAGTATAGATAATTTAATATATTTTGGCTTTGTATAGATTGGCTTGGTAAATAATATCTTGGACGAAAGTACTTTGAAAAATACTAATAGAATATAAAGCCTTGGAGGGTATGTGCCCTTCAAAAAAAAAAAACGGTTTTTTTTTATCCCTAAAAAAACGGTTTCTAATAGTACTAATACCTGGATTACTATAGAATATTTCAAAAATCAAATGCTAGATCGTCACAGACCCCCACCAAATCTCGGCACATAATAACAGAGAAATTTTGGGTCACTTAACTGCCGGTCGGGTTTCTAATGGGGTTAAACAGCGTAATTTACTAGCGGTTATTCTTACTGCGAAAAGCCTCTTAATTCGTTTTAATTTTGCCTAATCTTTATATTTATTATGTAATAATTTCATTTAACTGATCAGCTTTCGCAAAGAAAAAATCACGACAGAAGTATTTTATCGTAACAGTATGAAATTGCAAAATTAGGATCGTTCTATAATGTTACTCGGTGTGAGCACGAGCAAGCAGGAGTGACAGGAGTCACCTCTTGATATAGTAGTACTATATATCGTAGGTATTATATAACGTATATTTATATATATATATATATATATATAGTATTAGATATTACGTATATATATATATATATTATATATAGTATATAATAAATATATTATATCTCTAATATATATGGATATATGTAATAGCAATGCAAATCCCGCTTAATTTCAGTTCAGGTATTTTCTTTAATTTTTATATATTTTTATATCTTATAATATATATATTATATATATTTTATATATATTATATATATATATATAATATAATTATATATAATATTATATATATTATATATTATATATGATATAGATAATATTGTATATATAAATAGATATATTATATGTATAGTTATAATCTATATAGTTAATTTATATCATACGTATATATATATATAGGTATCTCTATGGTTATGTCACTAGTATATGTATCTAGATATGATAAAGTTAGAAGGTATAGTCAGTTTGTATACTATTGAGAAAGAAATGAGTTATTATAATAACACTATTATAATTATTAGATATATATACTATAGAATCTATTTATTATACGTACTTACTGATACTATCTAGTAGTATATAGATATATATATAATAGTATATCTAGTATTATATCTGGTATTAATACTGAAATTAGATTAGGCGTATGATAGGCTTAGTTTATATAGATATAGTATATAATCTAATATTAATATATATATTTTCCTATAATATATATACGATGTGCTGAGATTTATATATAATATATACTAGTATATAAAAGTATTTACTGATGTTAATTGTGACGCGAAAATGTAAAGTATAGAAAGGCTTCCCAAAACGAGAAAACAAGGTAAAAAACCTGCAACTTTATATGAATATATATATTCAATGAGGATGTATAATAATATATATACCTATTCAATTATATTATAGAAAGTAATGAATATAATTAACATGAAAGTAATAATAATAGCTACATTTAAATAATTTTTTTTTGAAAATAATAGCAATATAATGTTATGTACATTTTATAATATATTATATATATACAAATTTTAGCTTAAGTAAATACTTTATATCTAAAATATATAAAACTAATATAAAATCCAAATATATACTATTTTATACTAAAATAAATAATTATATTAGATAAGAAAAATAGATGAGAAGCGGAGAGAGGAAGAAGGAGAGGGAGAGTCAGGAGAGACGAGATAAAAGAGAGTACCCGCGAGACTAGAGATTCCGTTCCAAGAGAGTGACCTCCCAAAGATGCCTTCAAAAGCTTTGGTTCGAATGCTCCGATTGAATTGTACTCTCAACTAGAGGATATAGAAGTATATATTATATTAATAGATATAATATACGATATATATATATATATATATATAATATTGATATAATATATATAAGTAGTATAATAATTATATTATCTCTATATTATATATATACTTATGTACTAAAAGTATATAATATAACGACAGGGTATAATAGAAAGATCTAAAGATCCACATACCCTTCGACATATGAGGTCGGTAATATCATTTGAGAGGGAAATATACATATATCTTCTTTATACATAAATTGACCATGAATTATTGGGGCAATAGTTTATGACATGTCCTTCCACACAATTATAACACCTTCGAAAGGCCAATTCATTATTTTTATGAATATTATTTCATTGCGACGAATGTCGTAAATAGTCTAGGGTTGGTCTAGCACTTCGCCGCATCAGAACGTGGTCTACTAGCTCCGCATTATACCTCTAGTAAATACTATAAGCTCTTTATCTTCCATTAACAATGGATGTTCTCTTTTCAAAACAATTACTGGTTTTAAGAAGAAAGGAACATACACTCAGACAAAATTATTGCATGAAAGATCTATTTTGCTTCAGACTTCCTCTACTATAAGTAAATATAAATATAATGTAATTTCCTTTTACATTATTAGAAAGATATAGTAGGAGAATACCTAAAGTATCCGTGATACACATTCCTGTCATAGAATATAATATAGTATATAGCATAAAGTATATAGTTCTATGGCTTTCTATATTGGATTATTATTAATTAAGCCTATATATATCAATAGATATATCTGGGTTAATATTATTATATTATCATAATATAGGATATAGAATATAGATATCATATATATAATGAGTTATTTTAATATATTATATATAGATACAAATAATAATATTATATAGATACATTTATTATATAATTATTATAGTAACTACTACAGATTTATAATATATTGTCTGTATATATATAATAGTATATAATATATATATATATTATTACACATTAGAGTATACGGTCATATGTATATATATATCTTAGATGTAAGTAATATATTATATATTAAATTAACCGCGAAGTAATATATGGCCAACATTGTTCTAACTACGGTTATTTCCTGAACTTTGTAATTGCATTAGAGTGATGATAATGATTAAAAGCATATATTAAGTATCATTGATATATATAATATATTTGATTGTAATATTAGTATAATAGTATATATATATATATATATATAATAAATGATGTATATATATTATATATACTATCACAATATATACAAATATATATAGATACTACTTGGTAAATTAATCGTTAATATAACAAAAGTCCTCTAGCACGTAATAAATATATAACATTGCAACATATGTTGATGAGATATATAATCATAATAGTACTATATATAAGATTATATATATAAAATAATAATATTAAAGTGATAGTTAAATGGGTATAAAAGAACTATATCGTAATTCTACTCATATATATAGTACGCTATAAATGTATATCTATAGCTATATATATATAATATATAATGAAGATAATAATAAAAATAATTATGTACATATATATTTAATAATATATATATATATATAAGCCTATATATATATATAATATATATATATATATAATTTATATACTATATAGTATATATATACTATACTATAATATATTATATTAATATATATATTAGTACTATATATCTATATATTTATATATATATGATATATATATATATATATGATATTATATATACATAATATATATATAGATATATATATATAATTAATACTTATATATATATATATTCCCTGTATATATATATATAATATATATTATCTAACATATATATATATAATATCATATTGTATATCATGATATTATATGTACTAAACTCCGGGGAGAGGGGCACGTAGGGCCCATAATAGAATTTCCAGGCCCCACCCCTGGAATCCAAAAAGCTTTTTGCTCCACTGAGAAAAAAATTTCAAAGCTTTTTTGCTCAGCTAAGATAAATACTTATATCCATATATATATAATATGATATATATATATAGATAATAATATAATATATATATATAATATATATAGTGTATATATATTATATAATATATATATATATATAATATATATAATAAATATGAGTATATATATATAGGGTATATATATATGAATATATATCAAGAACCTTCCCCCCGCGATAAAGAAAGCAATTTGCAAACGACGTCTGCCACAATAGCCTACAACTACTCTGCTAGCCTCCCTATCTGCCTCCCTATTCCTGGCTGTAGAACTGTCAGTTGATAAAATATTTCAAGAATGACTGTAACGATATGATAAACTGTGTTGCCATAAAACAGAGAGCTTTTTTAGGGCAACAGTTATTCATCTCTTATGTTTTTTAATAATGAGATCCTATATTGGGAATTTGGGACCTAACCATTTTTAGCCCACCACCTAAAATTGGATCATGAAATTCTTAAATTTTCGAGCACGACTTTTGATCGGGAAAAGAGCAAACTGAAGCCTATTTTTGACCTCTAGATACGTCATTTTCAGGTGTTATTTCTTGTCTGTAGTCATGTTTCGCTCGGACGTTTTAATTTTTTCCGACTACAATTTTTTTTGGAAAGAACTGTGTCTGCTTTATGTGACACGGGAAGGAAGAACAAACAAAGTTAGTTTTTTTTTTTGATTTGTTGTGCTATTCTAGGACAAAACAAGATAAAACAAAAAAAAAAAAAATAGGTTTTGATATTCGACATTGCTGAGCACATTTTTCCAAAAATCAAAAAACTAATGTGTGCAATTTGCTCGTTAAATAGAACCATCTATGTATTTTTCAAGTTTGAGCTCATTGTCGAATATAAATTCTGTAGAAAGTTGATAACGCAGAGACGAAAAAAGATATAATCAAAAAATTAGGTTCTGAAAAAATTAAACCGCCAAAAGAATGACTATATTGATTTTTCCATTAGCTTGGGCATGGAAAGATGACGTTCTA
>JABUQX010107515.1:2500-10000 GCA_015478945.1 Trachelipus rathkii
AACTGGACATAAATATTATCATGTCCGTTACCACTAAAATTCATTGTTTTAGTATCATATAGTAACAATATATTAAGAAAAAATAAAAAAAAATTCATGACTGAAATTAAAAACAAAGGTCCTATTTATATATATATATATATATATATATATATATATATATATATATATATATATATATATATATATATATATATATATATATATATATATATATATATATATATATATATATATACCTATGGAAATCAGATCTGCTGCAGGGCCAGCATCCCGAAGAGTTCAGGCATGTAACTAGAAAACTATAACATCTACAGGAAAATAAATAACATTTTTGATTTCAGCAAGTAATTTCATCGAAGAAACTTAAAAAAAAAAATTATTTTATTCTAATATTTATTAATAACATCTTAAATATTAGTAAAATCTTACACCTCGCATTGTACGCTTTGATTGACCGATTTGACCTTGAAACCTGCTGCGTTAGTTAAAGTTGCCAAATACCGCTTTATAATATAATTGGAAAATATTATTTTTTTCTTTTTTATATCCTTTTTAGGGGGTCGAGCCGACGGAGGGACAGAGGGGACGAAGTCCCCCCCGTCGTCCCCCGGTAGGCCGAGAAACCCCGACTCTATCCATCGTTCTTGTTTACCCGGAGGTATTCGTTAGTTTAAAAAAAAAATCAACATTTGGCACCTTTGTTTGCTCAGTCAGAGTAAGCGAGCATGTTCGATTTCTCAAAAAACTGTAATTTCAACACTTTTTAACAAATTTAATTTTTTAAAAGCTGTCCTTCTCTCTCTCTCTCTCTCAAATATATATATATATATATATATATATATAACTTTCAAATATGTAAATAGTGAATTGTTCCTCAGGGTTCATATCTCCAATTCTCTTCCTACTTTGCATTAACTTGCTTCTTAACATATTCACTGCTATGCTCTGGATTCCACTTCACTCACTACTTCTCTCTCTCTCTCATTTTGAAAAAAGATTCTCCCAACAACAATTAGTTTGCAGAATTACAGTCTTGAAGCATAACCTCCTGATCTTTCTCAAATTTCTAATTGGATCACTGAAAACAAGGTTGTTTTCAACTACTCAAACTCGGTTCCTTCATCTCTCTCTATTCGACATAATCTTCCACACAACTATAGCATAATCTTCAGTAAAATAACTAAACCTGAATTTTTTAATATTCTTGATGTTCACTTTTTCTTCAGATCTTTATTAAAAGGATCATATTACTTCTCATTTTAAAGAAGCTTCTAAGAGGTTGGGGTGCTTTTGAGGTACCTTCAGAATTTCATCACGCCGCCCCATTACTAACTCTTTATAGAGTTATCTTTCTGCCATTGTTTGAGGTATGCTTCGCATCTGGGGTGATTTTCACACAGCTCTCCCTTAAAAAAGTGGAGTCTAGGTCTTATCGTCTTTTCAAAATTCCTGCTCTTACTAATTCTCTCCAGTCTCTTTCAATCCGTCGAATTTTTGCTACATTCTCTTTATTTCGTCGCTATTACAATGAATACTGCTCTTCTGAATTCTCAATCGCATACCTCCTCCATTAATAAGGGCTCGTGTCGACGTGCCTTTCTTACAGTCTCATTCTTTCTCTTTCCTAATTCTCTAACTCCAGACTTAATTTTATCTATTTTCAATTGGGAATCTCTGCCTTTCAATTGGTATGACTTCGGAAACTCCAACTCTTGTGGAGCTCCCTTTGACCACCGAATCTCTCTTTCTCTCTCTCTCTCTCTCTCTCTATATATATATATATATATATATATATATATATATATATATATATATATATATATATATATATATATATATATATATATATATATATATACCATATATATATAATATCTTTATTTGTCCATATCCATATCCATATCCATATCCATATCCATATCCATATCCATATCCATAACCAAAACTGTAATGACAAAATAAAATTGTGTTGTAATAAAAGCCACACCTTTAAAAATATTATAAAAAAAGTTTAAATTTCTGCTACCTAACGTAACTTAAAAAAATAAGCTTACTTAACGTCATAACCTTACTTAACCTAATCAAACTTATATTATTATATAATTTATTTCACTTTCATCGTTTCAATAAACAACAAAACAAAAGTTATAAAAATGTATAGGAAAAATAGTTAAAATCTTCTCCCTATAAACATGCTGTTCTATTTATTCGATAACATAACAATGAAGAAAATTTTCACTTCATTGAACTGAATAATGAACATAAACCATATACTATATACTCTCATATATATATATACTCTCTTTTTCTTTATCGCTCACACACACATATATATATACTCTTTCTCTCTCTCTCACTCTTTCATATATATATATATATATATATATATATATATATATATATATATATATATATATATATATATATATATATATTTGACAGATTGGAACGAGTAATTAAAATGAAGGTAGAAATCATATATTTAATTATTTTTATTTTCTTTAAATTTCCAATACTGAATTATTGCTATTATTTGTTTTTATTTTTTTATTTTTTTAAAATGAGAAATAATTTCAGATCTTATTTTTATTTTTTTCTGTTAGCGTTAACTTCACATGTTTACATAATAGCAAAAGAACATTAATAATTTCAAATTCTCAGAGTAGATGATTTTGTTCGTTACTAAAATGTTTTCATAAAAAGTTCACTTAAAATTAAATTTGCAAATACTGTTTCTAAACTGATGTTCATTTTTAGAAATCTTCATACTCATTTGGTCCGCTACTATCCATTTCAGAGGGAAAGCATTTTAAGGGTAACTCTGCAAAACTATAATACGATAAGAAGTCTACATTTTTATTTCAAAAAAAGAAAAAACAAATTGGGAAAAGAAGAATGAAAAATATGTTCTGAAATCGAAGAGAGATTTTGAGCTTTTCGAGAACGTTTTATATTTGCATATATCGAACATTTGTGTATGTGAGTTGGGATTAATTGCTGTGGGCAAATTAATATTCTCCTATAGCTTCTGCTTATTAAAGAAGACCTCTGACATACCACAAAGATTTTTGTAGTTTATTCATAACAATTTATCTCTATTTGAAAATTGACACAAGAGATTTTCTTTCTTTCTTACTCACACAAAAGAGAGATAGGGTTGAAGGGAGAGGAAACAGGATATATATATATATATATATATATATATATATATATATATATATATATATAATATATATATATATATATCTATATATTATATATATATATATATATATATATATATATATATATATATATATATATATATATATATATATAATATATAATATATATACATTTCTCTCTTCATTATTAATTTATTGATTTTATGTGATTTTGTCTGAATTTGAAACACAAACAATTTTTTTTATACAAAATTTTATAGTGATAGGAATTACTTTAACAAGAGACGAAAAAGAGATAATAAAGTTCTGATACATATTGAAAGGGGAAGAAGCAAATAATAATGTATTACAAGACTCAATGAAGTAAAAAACATAAAAGCTTCAAGTAGAAAAAAAAAGAGAAAAGAAAGAAAATCATTCATAAATAAAGTATATTTGCTTTTCAGTTCCATTTTATTATATATGCACATGTTCAAATAATTTTTAATATATAACACGTTTCTCATCTTACGGTTATTTTTCAAGAAAATTTTTAAACTAAGATTTGTAAGTACTTGAAAGGGCATATTTACACAGACAAAATTTCTTTCATTATTTTTAATATAAGAAACAAAAGTCATATATATATATATATAATATATATATATAATATAATATATATATATATTATATATATATATATATATATATATATATATATATATATATATATATATATAATATAGTATATAATATATATATATATATATATATATATTATATATATATATATATATATATATATTTTATATATATATATATATATATATATATATATATAATATATAATATATATAGTATTTATAATATAATATATATATTTATATATATATATAGTATATATTGAATAAAGATATTTTATTTCATAAAGCAATAAATTTAAATTGTATAATTTTATATATATATAATATATTATATATATATAATATATATTATATATATATATATATATATACTATATATATAATATTATATATATATACATATAATATAAAGCTTTAAAGGGAACAGTAACTGAATATAAAGAGGAGAGAGAGAGAGAGAGAGAGAGAGAGAGAGAGAGAGAGAGAGAGAGAGAGAGAGAGAGAGAGAGAGAAGAGAGAGAGAGAGAGAGAGAGAGAGAGAAACTTATAAAGCAACTTCACTTTCATTCACGATTAAATAAAAAAAAAGACTTTGATATTGTTTTATTGTACTGTGAGAGAAAACTCATATACTACGTATATATAAACAAAAAAGAAAATTTTCCGTAGAACGAAATAACTTTCAAGGTTATCCTTTTATAATTTCAAGTATTTACAGAACAAGGAAATACAAAAAAACGAGAGTAAGTTGGGAAAGATATTTGAATAATAATAAAAAAAAAATTTAAATGCATTTAAAATGAAATGTCTAAAATAAAAATACTCTTCTTTTATTCCATCTTTTTTCATTACCGTTCTAGTATTTTGAGCCTCTTTGCAACCATATTTCTTTCTCAGTTTTCGTTCCGCGTTTCAATTTATGCTTACAGTTATGAGCTCTTCCTTTACGTATTAAGAATGTTGCGTGGCACTCAAGCTGTTTTATTGTGATTCGAGTTTGTCGACTTTAATGATGACTTATAAGGGAACGTGATTTTCTTTTTCATTTATCACCGAATTATTCATAAAAAAGTTTATGTAATAAGCATCCTGCCTACTTTTACTGTGTGAGCTCGTCTTCTTTTGCATTTTGTTCTTTCATATATATGACTGAAATCAATAGCTTTTGTCCATTGTCATACACAAGGGTATATATATATATATATATATATATATATATATATAGCAAAATGTATATATATAATATATATATATATATATATATAATATATATATATATATATATATATATTATATATATATATATATATATATTAATATATATATATAGATATATATAATATATATATATATATATATATATATATATATATATATATAATATATATATATATATATATTATATATATATATATATATATATATATATATATATATATATATATATATTACTCGCAAAATGTTTATAATTTACCAAACTATATATTAGTTAAACCTAGATTGCATTTTCTATAGAAATAAGAGAATTTGAACAAAACTAATTCGGGATTCATGGTTAGCATTTTTTGTCAATTTTATTAAGAAAATACATTTTTTTATCGTCTATTAGATGTATCTCTCATTGTAATACGTTACTAAACAATGTAATTTCTATTATAATATAATATTTTATATCAATTTATATCATATTTTATTTTAGTTCGCTTTGTAAGAAATATTTTATAGATCTCCCGCCAAAAGTTGATTTCACTTGCAGAAAACCCGCTGTCGAGTCCAGTGTGACTAGATGTTTAAATGTAACATTTTTTCATATTTTTTTTATTAAAAACGTAAGCACTGCAACAAAGATGTTGAATATATTACAAATGATGATCTTAATAAATAATAAAAATCACAAAAACAAAAACCAATGGTTCTTTTTAACACCTTACTATAAAGAGATCATTATAAAACGAGTTGTAACGACTTATATATTGCTGGTTCACTAGCCGCGAGTAGCCCCCTAAGGTGAAAAAAAGGCGACTCCAAACAGGAAGGCTGCTAAGCTATAGGCTATCTTTAGGTTTCTTAACGTATAAGGACAGGAAATATCTAAAGAATTTCAACAACGACTTGTGAAGTGGAAGAAAAAGAGATAACACCCAGCACTCCTCACACTTCGTAATTGGTGACTTAGGAAGAAGAACACCAGCTCAAAACTCAAAAAAAAGAAGACCACTCTCTCAAGACTCAGGCGGAAGTCAAACATTCGCTCAAGAAAATGTATTCAGAATACTAGAAGCTCCTAGCAGAAGACCAGGTCTAAGAAGAAAAACTATCTCCTTCAAGATTACCCTCTCAAAAGACGCCGGCCGACGACGACCAACAGCTACTTTCACCATAGGACTAGTCCAAAATAGTAGTATTCAGCACCAAGCAGACCAGTGTAGACGTGGACATCAGTCTCATTGTTAATACTCAGGCCTACCAGCCTCTGTTTAACATGGCTGATTTCGTCGTCACTCATTACAATTTCAAGATGTTACAATAACGAAAATCTTCAGGAAACATGCAAATTGGTGAAGACGAGAACAAGTCATACAGTTAATCTCAGGTCTACAACTTTAGTTTAACGCGAGTACTTTTGTCGTCTCTAATCCCAATTTTAAGATAATGAATACCTTCAAGCAACACGCCGAATGGTGAAAAATTGAAATTCACACCGTTAATACCCAGGCCTACCAGCCTCAGTTTAACGTGGCTATTTCCTGTCAACACTGTGAAAACCAACTACTCCCTTTACGGAAGGACTCGCAGATTACATTTCCAAATGAACTTCCATTTTGTCTCTTCAACTCTCTGGTTAACAAAGAAGAAAGATTCATCCATGTATGGTATTACGTCTAAATCAATTGGCCCCTCATACCACTGCTACAATATATGGATGGATAACCTGAAATAGTGAATCACCATCAGTATATATTTGGTAGCACGTACAATACAATGGTGGACCACATACCACTGCTGCTATACTGTGTATATATATATTATATAATATATATATATATATATATATATATATATATATAATATATATATATATATATATATAGTATATATATATATAATATATATATATATATATATATATATATATATATATATAATATATAATATACTATATATATATATATATATATTATATATACTACTCGTCAAAAATAACGCACCACAGGGGTAATGCACTCGCAGGAAAGGGAAGGCCCCTAACCCCATGAACCCCACACCAACACAGACGACAGCATCAATGTAACTAGGTAACCACCCCCAGAGAGTTGGCTGCAGTATTGAAGCCGTCACCGCGATAAATTTAGGAAAACATAAAACCACAGAACTATACCTGGGAGAGGTGGGGGTAGGTTAGGTTAGGGGTATAATCGAGCGAGGGATCATTTATGTACGAAGCGACTCCGATATACATAGATAAGATAGTTCGTCAGCTGTCAAGAGATCAGTGAGTGGAGATAACAACACTCCACGCTGAAGGACATGGGTACCGGGCTCTTGGTTGACGGTTCGGTGTAGCGCACACAACGATTGCACGGGTGGTCCATGGGTACCTGGAAATCCTGACACATGATCGCCGGCGAAGACAAGGTAGCCAGGGCACGACACGTGGAAGACCTATTATACGTCTGCGTGCATTACGAGAGCGCCACACAACGGCATGA
>JABUQX010107515.1:15000-20000 GCA_015478945.1 Trachelipus rathkii
GCTTTAGGAGTTGTGAATAAACCATCTGATTGGAGACCATTTATAGACTCATCAAGTAGAATTCCGAAAGCTGTACTTTTAAATAATGGTTATATTCTTACTTACTTACTATTTAAAATTATAACAAAATGAAAACTCTTCTTGACCCCCTCAAATGCAACCATCCTCATTGTAGAATCTGTTTGATCTCAAAGAACTTTAGAGAAAATTTTATTTTTCTTGACACAAAACTATACGAGATTAAACTGTTACAAATTAATGAAATGCAATGATGCCAAAACTCAAGAGAGACAAATTTACTTAGCTTCTTTAATTTTTAGAGGTTATCTCTCTTGTATCAGGAATGTAAGGAGATTACACCAAGCATCCCTGCTTTCTTTATTTGTGGGATAGTTGGCCAGACAAACCTTTTGAACAATGTGAATGGCCAGCTTGAAAATCTTTCATATCTGGACTTTAAAATGTTATTGCTAACTCATTGATTGATAAAAAAAAATATTCTACTCCAACCACTGCATATAAAGCTAGGTTTGATGAAAAATCTTGTTAAGACAATGATTAAACAGAAACAAGCTTTGCTTTATATATAAAAAATGTTTCCACACATAAATGAATCAAAATTGAATGCAGGTATTTTTAATGGTTCTCGAATTAGAAGCTTAATGACAGACCCTGAGTTTGAAAAGACCATATACGAACTAAAAAACAAAGCTTGGATTTTTTTAAAATTAATTACTTGTAGTTTTTAGGAAAGCAATGAAGTCCCGAGTAAAAAGCCATCGTTACTAATCTATTGAAAAGCTTTAGGAACCTGAAAGCCCTTGTGTCCATAAAACTGCACTTTCTTGGCACTCACTTGGATTATTTTTCAGAAAATTGTGGGGATTATAGCGAGGACCAAGGAGAAAGGTTTCACTAGAATATCCGAACTATGTAAGAAAGGTATCAAGGTCGCTGGAACATGAACATGATGGCCGACTACTGCTAGTGTTTGAAAAGGGATGAACCTAAAACGACTCATAAGAGGAAAGCAATTAGGTCGTATTTTTCCTAATTAGTACTTCACTGTGCTGCATGACTTAACAAATCATAAATAGAAAGTTAAAATAATTGTAGATATAGCGTTTCATATAATAATTAACAATTATGGTTTAAGTGTCACACATTTCTGAGAGTATTTTTTACCCTGTATTTTTAAGCATTACATTTTTTTTTTATAGTAAAAAGTTCCACTGAAATTTTTTCCCTTGTGTTTTATTCAATTCCAGTTTCGTTTTGAAGGGTCTTCAGGAGTAGCATTTTTTATGCTGGTCTCTCAACTGATGTCCATTTTTAGAAATCTTTATCATTCTCATTTTATTTACTCCTTTTTATTTCAGAAGAAAAGCATGTTAAGATGGTAAGAGTAACTCTCCAAAACTATAACACAATAAGGTGGGTAAATTTTTTACTAAAAGAAAAGCAAAAAAATTGGAACAGAAGATCAAAATATAAGTTCTGACCAGGGTTGCGGAGTCGGAGTCGGTAATTTTGAAGAGGGTGCAGTCGGAGTCGGTAATTTTCAAGAGATCGAAGTCGGAGTCGGTACCTTTCAAGATAGTAGAGTTGGAGTCAGAAAATTTTGAGCTGACAAAGTTATGAATTGTGACTCTGTGAGTGATTTTAAACACTTCAAACAAGTTCACTGACTTACATCTTCCACATCACCAATTGCAATTGCAAACTTGGAAGTTTTTTAACCTGCACCTAATGTTTCAATTTAGATTATATTTGAATAGATTCAACCATCAACCTTATACCATCTATATTTAAGATGCTGAAGAAATAAAAGACTTCATTGTACGAAGAAAAATTTCTCTCATTGACAATGACATTTTACTATCTGCTGTTTATATTGATCCTATCTACATGGTAAACTTAACTGAGGATGAACACCAAAAAGCTAAATCGGCACTTTGCAACGTGGCCATTTGTATTAAAGGGTTATATGAAGTTCAAGAAGAAAAGGATACATCTAAACATATTGCAAGTGATGAAAATACAACTATACCAATTTACTATCTTTTCAAGTCATTTTCCAGAAACCTCAGAAGAAGAATATGAAAAGCTTTTAGATATGAAGAGCTTAGTCGAAAGCGTCGACTGATTCAAGAAAAATATCAAATTTGAGCTTCTCAAGAAGGTTTTATACAACATCTGTATTGAGTTAATGATATCTAAATAAAGATAATTACTATATATACATTAGGGTAGGTCGACAACAAAACCGCAAACTGCGTAATGTTGCGTTAGTTGAAGGATAACTGTCCTCCTAAAATTTTAGAGGAATCCAATAAGGGGTTGCTTGCGGAAATCGAATCAAAGTTATTTTGTTGTACTTCAAACAATGATATATATAATCATACTGATATGTTGGTTTTTATCATGGATGTATTATTATTTACGAATGGTAAAGAGTAAAAAGAAACAGTTCATTATACATTGTATAAGCAATTATACTACATTTGTGCATAACAGTAATTTTGGCAATGTATCTTAACTATTGTAATATGTCATCATACGATTGTGAGTAATATGATTTGGACAAGAAAGACGGATGCATCTTCCTAATTGCCACTTTTGTTAGAATCGACGCATGTCTACTCTCAAAGCCATATACATGTTGAGAAGCTGATGTCACTAATTTCACAGTTCTTTCAACTCTTTGAAAATGTGATGGAAAATCGGGAAGAGTTGGTCTAATAAGAGTAGTCAAACAATTTTGTATTTCTTCATTGTACATGTTTTTCATACTTGGCGGTTCTGCAACACCAGTAGAAGTAAGATCTATTAGTTCATTCCAGCAACCTGCATTCCAATTTACCTTTGGAATTGTTTTCTCACGCTTCCGATCACATGTCTTTTTGTAAAGAAATACAAACAATAAACAAAAATGAGCATTCGTTATATAGGGTACATATTTTATAATGAATTTGTACATTTAGGACTCTATTACATTTTATGAACACTAGTTACGTAAAACAAAGATTTCAGTTATACCTGTTCCTACAAGAGAGTATAGCTTCTAATCCTAGACTTCTGATTTCAGGGTCTTCATCTTTAACCATTGCATAAAGAAAAATTTCCGGAAGTAGACAATAGGCGTTGCCTTGAATGTTTTTCTGGACAATGCGTTTCACATCATTAAATGGGAGAAGATTAAGCCTTGTAAATGAATTGAAAAGAATACGAGGAGCATCATGAAATTTCGATGATGCCTTAATTTCAAACCATGCTGGTGCATAAACATTAACAATATAATGTACTAATTTATTCAGACTTTCGATTGGAGAACTATCCCGTGTATATAAACAAAGTAGTCTTATGGCAAGAGTAACCATCATGCATGTTGAGTGACCAATATTTATGGGTACCCCATCCTAATTTCTATGTTTCCAAGATCAAATTACCTTTACAGTAACTCAAACATGAAGTCTCTTGATTCGACACTAAAGAATCTTTAAGCACTTCCATCTTCAAGAATTCCGTCAATGATTGGGGTTTCTAATAGATTAAACCTTAAACTTGGTTCTTCGTGAATATTCCCAGTACATCTTTGCCCAAGTGGTCCACCGAAGGTATTGGGTCCAGTTGTTACATAATCAAGCTTTTTGAAAAGAGCCGGTAATGGAAGTTCGTTTTGATGTAGCGTACAACCTTGGGTATGCAGTTTTTGTCCCATTAACACTTCAAGTTGTACTACTAAACCATTGATTGGACCTGTATTGACAGCAGTATTATCCAGAAAAATACCCTGAATACTATCAATGCTATTAAACTACTGAATAATGCTAAAAACTTCTTCAGCAAGCAGTTTGCTAGTGGTACCAGATGTAGGGACAGTTCGATGTGTAAGATAGGTAGCCTGGGTTTGTCCATCTTCACTAGGGAATGTCAGATGATGTTATGCCTGAACACATTTTCTCGTACCTAATTTCCCATAAGGTAACTGTATTTCCTTATATGTTAGTGTTCTTGTCAATATTTCCATCAACACCTATACAAGTTAAGTGAGTGCTTTTATGCAATGCACCATCTTCACATACGACCTTCACCTTTGATTTTGCTCTGTCTATTTTGCATTTGTCGAACATTATTTGTTGAAAGTCAGTTTCTGGCCTCAGTAAATGTTTTATATCATGAATTAATGCATTAGCAAGAGCTGCACCAAGATTAGACGGACATTCACCTCTGACGAATTCCATAGCTTGTCTGGGTATTTGAAGTGTGTGATATTCTGTTGAAGGAATTTTGTTTGGCTGCCACGCGATCTCTTCCTGAAAGAAAGAAACAATTTGTGTAAACATTGCTAATATAAAATGAAAGGACTATAAGATGAATAGGAACAACGATAAAAACCTCGACAGTAGAAGAAGAAGAAAAAGAAAAAGAAAAAGAAAAAGAAAAAGAAAAAAAAAAAGAAAAAGAAAAAAAGAAAAAAAAGAAAAAGAAAAAAGAAAAAAGAAGAAAAAGAAGAAAAAGAAGAAAAAGAAGAAAAAGAAGAAAAAGAAGAAAAAGAAGAAAAAGAAGAAAAAGAGAAAAAGAGAAAAAAGAGGAAAAAAGAAAGAAAAAGAAGAAAAGAAAGAAAAAAAGAAGAAGAAGAATGAAGAAGAAGAAGAAGAAGAAGAAGGAGAAGAAGAAGAAGAAAGAGAAAGAGCTAGTTTTCCTGTGATGGCTCTGGAAGCTATCTGAATGATTTCCCCTGACTCGAACCTGTTCCCACACCCGATAAAAAAACAGCAATCGAGTCTAAGCCTCTTACTTATTTTTATAGCCTTCGATCTTATGTGAAAGTTGTATGTTTCCTTTCGTCCAGTTTTCGATCTTTGATCACGTAGCTTTTTTTTGTCTGCTATTAAAACTTTTGCATTATTAGAGCAAGCGCATATAATATGGGACTGTTTACAATTTTCAATCTTGCAGTTCACCATCCTGTCATAGCAGGGCTTAACGTCCGAAGA